>CM072530.1:27565557-27840557 GCA_036898165.1 Silybum marianum
CTAAGGAATTTCATTAAATATAGTAAATGAATCATATTCAAATCACAGAGAGGAGTTATGATCAACACTTTGCCTAATTATAATATGCTAGAATTATGCTTATTGTAGTTATACTAGTAGTAGGTTTTTAAATTTTTAAGTTCATCTAAGAAAATAAGATTTTGGTTATAGTGCATGGTTTTTGTTAGAAAACCGGTGTTCTCTATAACCTAAGGCTCTGATACCAAGTCTGTCACACCCCGCTAAAGCGGAAACACGGGGTAAGACAGTTCAAGTTCACAGCAGTAGGAATATAAACACCAACCATACATTCATAAATCAAACATCAACGTTTACAGTTTAAAAGTTTATAATTCGACAACTTTGTCTTAACAAACAAATTACATCGAAATAAAAAGATACATATAAAATCTTGTTTGGTGTTCCACAAAATAAGTTACCCTTGATCGGTTACCTCTATTTTCCTGTAAAGCATGATAAAACAGAAGGGTCAACTACAAAGAGTTGGTGACTTCACGGGTTTTCGAATGCACAAAAATATTTTATATGCAAGGTATAAACATAGCGAAACGGATGTTCGCATCAATATTAAACATTTCAACTTTTATGAGCAAATATGCAAATTACTTTTACACATGATATTTAATTATTGAGCCACTACTAAGCTTAAATGACATTCTACGCCCCACGAACTACCTCAGCGGTGGACCTAAAGTCCACATGTGTAGAGCATTCTTAATTGATAAGGTGCAACCCTCCTTGCCAGTTAGGTGGGTATGTCAACCAAATAGCGCTATCCACAAATATCATTGGCTCAAATAAACAGAGTTAAATAGTAGTGTAACACGGGGACTTCACATAACTCAACATATCATTTGTAAATTATCAATTTGCTCATCATAACAATTTATATAATTTTCATTCAATCATATAAATCAATTCAATTTCTTTTAAATCAACATGCTTTACACCCCAAAACGTATAAAATACTTTAAAAATGGGGCCGTGAATACTCACCTTTGTGCAAAGCTCCGCTACTCCGAAGCACGATACGATCCTCACCCAAAGGCTTACCGATTCCCTAACAAAGAGAAATGCCCAAAAACCATCACTTATGGATCTAAAACTACTTATGGACGTGAATAAGTCTTAAGTTTATAAATGTCCACATGCATCCAACTTGATTGTCTATAGTCCAATTATACATAATGCACCTATGCTCGTTAATATAGTAATTTATATCGTAAGTTGTGTTATGAACCATCAAATGATCAATAATTGTTAAAATCAAGAAATTCCAGAATTTCACTTCTGGACAGAAACTTATAGTACTCAAAATGTTCAAAATTTAGACACTTCCAAAATGACATAGTTTCCCATATTTTTGTATGTGATATGGTAATGGGATACGGTCATTGTGACCAAATTTAAGGCATTTTGGACATGTAAAAATGATTCAAATAATTTATGCAATGCAAAGGGTCACAACTGGTATGGCAGATTACACCATGTTAGTAAATCACTCATTTGAGGAGTTCTACTTAGTGTTTTCTGGAATTTCCAGTTGGATTGGAATCATAACTCATAAAGGAAACTTTTGAGATAAGAATCACTGATTTTGAAGAAGTTATGAAGGAGATATGGCACTACAAAGTTGCAAGCACAATTCTGTCATTAGCTGACAGATTGCACACTTAACTTTAATAAATTGGTTAATGCCTCAAAATTTCATATTTTTGTATGAAACTGGATTCATATGAATCCTAACTTATAAAAGAAAGTTTTAGAAGAAGAATCATGCATTATAGACAAATAACAAAGGAGATACTAACACACAAAGTAGAGTTTAGCTGCTAGTGGTTTCACATATTGCACACCTAAAGTATCTTAGGTGTTTCGAGGGTCAAAACTCCATGTTTTTAAGTGATTCCACTTTCAAACTGAATGTAACTCATAAAACTAACTCTCAAAAGAAAAATAATCATTTTTCATTGAGTTTTGAAAGAGATATGTCCATTTGAACATGCATGCACAAATCTGTCATTGGTTGACAGTTTGCACACTCATTTTGTTTCAATTAGTTGGAATCTCAAATCACCATATGTTTGAATGAAATCAGTGGCATATGAAAGGTAACACATTAAATTAACATCCAGAAGAAAAATCAAGTGATTTGAAAGAGTATTCATAGTTATGGTCGTTCAAAGTTGGGTTTACCTACTGTTGAACTTCCAGATGCACATGCATCTTGTTATGAGCATTTGGGGGGTCAAAACTCAATGTTTTTGAGTGAGACCACTTGTATTATAACCCCAACTCACTAAATAAACTTGTAGAAAGAAGATTCATGATATTTGAACATATTATTTGCAAGAAATGGACGATTTATGCACATGCAATAAATCTGTCAGCACCAAAAATCACCATTGTTATTCAAAAACACATAAAATCATGATTTTTACACATTTTTTGAGTTTTATTGTTTTGATCATTGATTACCACCATTATGTAAACATTTTTATATGTTTTTGGTGTGTAATATTTCCATAAACTCAGAAAATTCAGAGGTTTAGAAGAAGAATGCTTAAAATGCAAGAAAAATGAGTTTTTCAAAGGAGGGTAAAGTTGTTACCTTGTTTGGATGATGATTAGAGCTTCTAAATCCTTGTATGAACTTGACCTTGATGATGATTTGAAATGAGAAATGGCTGGAGTTTTTGTTTTAGAGAGGAAGAGAGGGAAAAAATGAAAGTGTCCCTTCACACCTCTCAAAATATATATATATTTTATAAAAAAAACAAACCCAAGCCCAATTAAGAATAAAATATAATTTTTCTCAATTTTTGGCATTTTTCGTCAAAATGTAAGTCAATAGTGATTAATTTCTATAAAAATAGAAATTTTATATTTGAAACATGAAAACTATATAATTAATATAAATTAGGTATAAATTAGAGCATTTGGCACTGTATTGGACGTTTCAGACAGTTACGGGTCGGAACCGGACATTTTAAGCGACTGCCGGAAATGCTAGGGATTTTTCCGCCATTCTAAACCAACTAACTTCTATTCTTAAAATTAATTTATATAAAAACTAATAAACTTAATAGAAGCTAACCTGAAAGCTCGAATTTTGACAGTTGTCACATCTTTTCTCTCAACAGTGAAGAAAGCATGCTTGTAATTGTTTTTCTGTTTCAGATCAGTTGTGATTACCTTCATTATTGGGCTCTTTTTTCTTACTTCACTTACAGGAAGTCTGATTTTTATGCTGATGTCTGAATACCATTGTTTCCATGCAAAAGATTTCTGAATCCAGCAGTCACTGTAATTGAACTTTTGTTCATATTCCATGACCATTTCAGGATGAAAGTATTCAAGAAACATTGTCAAACCATGTTCTTCTATTCTTTGCTCTTGTAATTGTTCAGATTCAGACTTCTGAGGAATAGGAACAACTTCATCTAGAGTGTTTTCAGAAACTTTTTCTTTTCCTTTTTCTACTTCTTTGACTTATGAGATTTCCATCTTCTAAGAGAGCTTCGGAATTTCTTCAATGTCTTGTTTCTTAGTATGAATCTGAAAATCATAGACATTGCTCAGAAGATAATCAGCTCCTTTAATTTGGTTTATTCTTGTGTGGCCAGTCAAAGCACTCTTTCTTACATACTCTCTGAAAGATATCCTTTCCTTGATCAAGTATATTATTTCTTCTACAACATCAGAAGAAGGAAGATATTGTTCAGCATATTCTACTAACCACTTTAGAGTAGAAGTTGAGTACTTTGGTATATCTGAAACTATAAATGTCTTTGACAGAAATTCCCCTAACCTGTTAGTGAATCCCAAATCTGGATTTGTGAAAATCTTTATAATTTTCTGTCTTTCTATATTTTCAGGCTCCAATAGATTGACACTCTTTAATCTGAATTCGAATGCCAATTGGAAATCATGTTTAATTAGATTTCTGACATAGATTCCTAGAATTCTCCTTATCTCAGAAACAGCTAAAGAATCTTCCCTCTTGACACAGAAATTCAAAACAGTAAGTTTATCTTGCAATCTCAACTTGTAAAAATCAAATAATGAAAATTTTGGTAAAGTGCCATCTCTTCTTTCAGCTCTAAACTCTATTATATACATATCTCCTTCAAAAGCTTTAGATATACACCTAATCTTCTTGATTAAAGTTGAATCATGCATTTCTTGTACCCCATATTTTTGTACATAAGATCTCACCTTTGAAATGTACTCCTTAGACCATTCATCATTCATATAGTCTTCGAAGCTTGGATACCTGAGATTTCTTCTATACATGTTGAGATAAGTATCTTCAGGAAAGATAGGCTGACTTTCTCCAGAGATGTCAAAAATCATATCACCTTCATAAACAATTACAGGTTCTTCAAGAATAGGAAAATCAATTTGAGAGATATTTATGCAGTTTCTGAATCTTACATGTGGCTTATCTGCTGTAATCATTAGAATTTCATTTGTAAAGTCAAAAGCTTCCATATGACTTGAATCTATTTCAATTTCAAACCACTCAGCTGGTTGGTTGATGAATTCTTTGAAAATTAATAGTCTTTCATCCAAGAATCTACACTCCATATTCCTTGGATGATTCAGAACAATGTATCTCCAACAATATTGATTAATCAATATATACATTTTCAGAAACTTATTTCCATCAACTATTCTCAGACTTTGAGGTTCCCATATAATCAGTTCTCTGTTCTCATTTATTTCTTCATTAACTTCCATATCTTCATCAAAGAGAATTACATCTGATAAATCACTTGGCTCTCCAATGATGTCTTCAAAAGCAAGAAACTCATTCAACATTTCCTCATTTGAGTCTGGAATTATATATGTGTCTTCAGAACTCAGCTTATTATCAGAATCCAGAGACACTTTCTCAATCTCATACCCTTCTTCCATAAGTTCTTCAGAAATAACTTTTTCAACTTCTAGGCCTTTATCTTCTGCATATAAGATATCTTGTATTGCTTCAGAAGTTCTATTAGTTTCATCGTTTGCAGTGTTCTGAACTTCTTCAGAAGTCTTCTCAGAAGATCGTTCAGAAGTCTGAACTTGAGCTTCTTCAGAAGATTTTTCAGAAGTGTTACCCTGTGGAATATCAACATCTTCAAAGACTTTCTGTCTCTTCTCCCCCTCTTGATTTTCAGGATCATCCTGATCATCAAGACCACGTTTTAAAGTCTTTGCTTGTGAACCACACTCTAATGCAGAAAGACGATTGTTCAAGGATACCTGAGAATTCTGAATAGTGGTTAACTGGTTCAAAATCTGAGAGATGTCAGCTTTAGTTGCAAATTCATAAACTGCTGGCTAAGTAGAAGATGATGTCATAGAAGTCTTTAATGACTGAACTGTTGAAATAACTTTAGAGAAAGAATCCAGAATGGCTTTTTGAAAGTTACTTAGCTCAAAAGAAGTTGCAAGTTGAAATTCATTTAGCTTATCCACCACTTTGTTCTCTTGTCCATCCAACCTATCCTCCATCACCTTATTGTTGTTATCCGTCAATTCCCTTATGTCCTTCTGGATCTTTGCAAATTCAGAAGTACAGAAATCCTTGAATTCTGAGAATTCAGAAGATGTGGGTAAATGTCCAAGACCAACAAATGGTCTTGTTTGCAGTCCTTCAGAAGAAGGCTGGCCTGTAGATGCCACAGCATCATGAATCACTTGTTATTCTGTTAATGGAGCTTTAGTGATGTTCACTCCACCAAGTCTTCCAACCAATCCTTGATACCTTGTAATAGGTATATCTATGGTTGTTGTGGCAAGGTGACTAACACTTTGCGTGTGGACATCTGAAAGATGTGTGCTTGTATGAATAAAGTCCGGATGAAGTGGGTCAGAAGTCTCAACGTTGGGTGGACTCTCAGACTCAAAGTGCAGAAAACTATGAAGGGGGATATATGTCCTTCTTTTTCAACAATAGGTTCTTCCAAGTGGGAACCTATTGGTAGATTAGCTGCATGCCCTATGTGTTTTAATGAAACACCCTTCTATTGAGAGATGGGTGAGTGGTTGGAGGGGTTAACAAGAGTTGCCATGGGCTCACTGGCTTTTTCAATACTACCCACCAAAGGATGTGGAGTAAAAGATGATGTGGGTGCCCGTTGTGAAAGCTGTTAGCTCTAAACCAGAATCCTTTGAATACCAAAGTCCCAATGAAGGAGACCCTTTAAGATATCTAAGGATTCTTTTAGCAGCAAGAAGATGAGATTCCTTAGGATTAGCTTGATATCTAGCACAAATACATGTAGCAAACATTATATAAGGTCTAGTAGCTGTTAAGTAAAGCAAAGATCCAATAATACCTCTGTACTTTTTCTAATCAACAGATTTTCCATTCAAATCAGGTTCTAATTTTGTTCCAGTGGCCATTGGAGTTTGAATACTAGAACAGTCAGTCATGTCAAACTTCTTAAGTAAATCAGAGATATACTTAGATTGATTAATGAATATGCCAGTGGGTAGTTGTTTTACTTGTAGACCAAGAAAAAATGTTCTCTCTCCCATCATACTCATTTCAAATTCAGTTTGCATGATTTTCTCAACATTTCTGCAAAATTTTTGATTTGTAGAAGCAAATATAATATCGTCCACATATATTTGTACTAAGATCATATCATCACCTTCCTTTTTCAAAAATAAAGTTGTATCAACAGTACCTCTTTTGAACTTGGAATTCAGAAGAAAAGTTGTGAGAGTGTCATACCATGCTCTTGGTGCTTGTTTAAGTCCATATAAGGCTTTGTTTCAAATGTAAACATGATTTGGAAATTCTTTGCTTACAAAGCCTTCTGGTTGTTCAACATACACTTCTTCATAAAAGAATTCCATTCAGAGATGCACATTTAACATCCATTTGAAAAGCTTTCATGTTTTTGTGAGGAGCATATGCAAGAAAGATTCTGATAGCTTCTAGTCTTGCAACAGGAGCAAAGGTTTCATCACAATCAATTCTCTCTTGTTGACAATACCCCTTAGCAACAAGTCTTGCTTTGTTTCTCACAACAATTCCATGTTCATCCTTTTTATTTCTGAAACCCATTTGGTGCCAATTATTGATTTACCTTTTGGTTTAGGAATTAATCTCTAGACTTTATTTCTTTCAAATTGATTTAGCTCATCTTGCATGGCTAAAATCCAGTCTGGATCTTGAAGTGCTTCACATGGCTTTTTGGGTTCCATACTGCTTAAGAAATTCACATACAGACATTCATTTGCTGTGGTTGATCTTGTTTGTACACCCTTTGATGCATCACCAATAATCTGATGAATTGGATGACTTGATGTCCATTTGTTCACATTTGGCAAGGGTTGAACCGATGAAACATTGTTGAATGAATCATAATCAATATAGGGTTTTCTTTGTTTAATAATTTCGAAAGGAGTTTTAAGTAGTTTTCTATTCAAAATTGTCCTGTTCTGAGTAAAACATACAGTTGCAATTACTTCTGCCCAGAGAAATAAAGGAAGTTCTGAATATGCTAGCATGGTCCTTGTAGCTTCTACCAAAGTTCTGTTTTTCCTTTCAACAACACCATTCTGTTGGGGAGTTCTGGCAGCGGAAAAATTATGTGAAATACCAACAGATTCCAAAAAATTCTGAAGTGTAGAATTAGTAAATTCTGTGCCATTGTCACTTCTGATCTTTTGAACTGGTAGTTGAGAAGAACTTGAATTTTTTTCAGAAAAGGAATGAGCCTTTCTGAAGTATCAGATTTGAGCCTTAAGAATTCAACCCAAGTATATCTTGAATATTCATCTACAATCACAAGAATATACGTCTTTCCACCCATGCATTGAGTCTTCATTGGTCCACATAAATCCATATGTAACATCTCAAGTGGAGCTTTACATGAAGATAGAATTTTCAGAGGATTGGAGCTTCTTTTGATTTTCCCTAGTTCACATGCAGAGCATAAAGAATTCTTTTCAAATCTGATCTTTGGTAGTCCCCTTACAGAGTTGTGTCTTTCTAGTTCAGAAATGTCTTTGAAGTTTAGATGTGACATTCGTCTATGCCAAAGCCAACTATCATTTCTCATTGTTGTGGAAATATAGCACACTCCTTGTAATTGACCATTTGGAGTGAAAGTTGCAGTATAGATATCTCCATCTCTATAAGCAGTTAACTCATTTTTGTTTGATGAACTCAGAACATGACAGTAGTCTATATCAAAATTTACCTTCCAGTACTTGTCACATAATTGACTTATACTGAAGAGATTATGTTTAAGACCTTCCACATAGAAAACTTTCATCACTTTAACATCTCCTTTTGAAGAAGTACCATATCCTCTCACATAACGTTTTGCATTATTTCCAAAGCTAACTGTTCCTCGATATCTTTCATGATAATCAGTTAAAAGTTCTTTGAAAGGTGTCATGTGTCTTGAACATCCAGAAACTAAGACCCACACATGACATATCTGCAAAAATGATTATTGAGATTTTAGGTACCCATTTAAGAATGGGTCCTGTGAGATTAGTCAAAAATTTTGAATTTCTGAATTTTGACTTAATCTTCTGAATTTCAAAAGTTAAGTCAGACTTTTTTAATTTGTCAATTTTAGTATTACTTTGAGATTTCTTTTTATTTTTGTATTTGTTTGCCAATGTAGCTGAAAATTTCTGAATTGATTTCTCAAGATTAGTCTTATTTGTTTTGGAGTTTAGATGAAAATTATGATGATCACAGTTAATGCAGTTGATAGAGATATAAGAATAGCTTCAAAAGGCACTGGGTTCTAAATAAATAAAGATCTGAAGAAGTTCTGAAGACACTTCTGAAGAGATTCTGAAGAAGTTCTGAAGACACTTCTGAAGAAGATCTGAAGGAGTTTAGAACCAAATTTGAACTTGTTTGTCACATATTGTACTGTTAATTTTGTCTTTCTATTTCATGTATAAATAGATAGGTTGTTAGATAGTTAGATGAGTGTGTGTGTTTCCATAAGCCTTGTAAAGATATATTCTGTAATACTGTACTTTCAATCAATACATATTACATGTGACTATCATCATTCCTGTTAAAATCTTCTCATATATTGATATCTTAATTGTTTGGGTCCTAACAATTGGTATCAGAGCCAATTCATCTGTTCTTGAAGATTTGTGAAAGAACTTGTCAGATCTGACAGTTCTTGGTGTTCTTGATCTACAAAATTCAAAATTCAACTCAGGTGAATTCTCGATCTTCTAACAATCAAAGATGTCTAAAGAAATAGTCTCAATCGGATCTGAAACGAAACCACCAACTCTCTTCTTGGGAGAATATCATCAATGGAGAATTAGAATGATTCAATTCTTGGATAACATAGATGAAGCCTTAATGCAATCTATCACAAATGGCCCACTAGAGGTATTTGTTGAAATTCGAGCAGTTCCCAGAACTGAATCCACCCCTGAAATCAAGAATCAAGAAGAGTCCTGGAATGTACAATCCAGCTGAAAAGGCTCAAATGAAAGTTGATAGAAGAGCATTGACTTTACTCACCTCGGCAATTCCTAATGAGATATTCAATAGGGTTGATAGTTTAACTTCAGCAAAAGCCATGTGGGATGAAGTAGAAGCTCAGATGCAAGGAAGTACAAAGGCTCAAGGACAGAGATTAAATATCTATGTAGGAACATATGAAAATTTTAGATACAAAGAAAATGAATCTATCACTGATACATATCATAGATTCAATAACATTCTGAATGATCTAAGAAGAAATGGTGTTCAGAAATCAAATTCTGAGATAAATAACAAATTTCTGAACAATCTGGGAAATGAATGGTCAAGTTTTTCAGATAATATGGTAACAAGGAACTTATCCAGAAAAACTATTCATGATGTTTATGGTATCTTGTTCCAACAAGAAGACAAAATCAAAGTTAGGCAACATGAACAAAAGAAGGCACATGAAACAGTTGCCCTTCTGAGCAAGAACTACAATAATTCTTTGTCCATTGCTGCCAAGAAAGTTTGTGATATCCTAGAGACAACTGTTTATGATGGGGATGAATCAGATGAAGAGCTTAAAAGGATTTATGATAATATTGCTTTCATGACAAGGCAATTCAAACAAAGATACAATCAAAAATATCAGAATAAACCAAGATCTGACGTTGGACCTAAGAAAGGTCAAGAGGCTGGTCAATCTGAAACATCTGAATCAGCAAGATGCTACAACTGTGGAAAGCCTGGACATTATGCAAGACAATGCAAGATGCCAAAAGTCAAGAATTCAGGCTATTATGAGAAAAAGCATCTGTTAGCAAAGAAAAAGGAACTTAATCCCGCTCTAGTGACCAAGTATGAAGAGGACTGGTTAAACTGGAGTGATGGAGATGATGATGAAGAAGTTGCTCACTATGCAACAAATTGCTGCATGTGTCAAATGGATCCAGAAAAGGACAAACAAGACACTGAGGTATCTTCTTCATCTTCTGAACAAAATTCTGAAATTAATACTAAAGATTCAGAAATGACAAATCAATTTCACAACATGTTTTCTGAATTTGAAATACTCAAAAACAGAATTAAAGGTGAAAGAATTTTGGTCAATCAATTCAGAGCTGAAAGTCAAATATATAAAGAAAATTGTCAAGCAGCTGAACAGATTCTTGAAAAAGTTTCTGAAGAAAAAATAGTTTTAAAAACAAAAATGGATAGGTTACAAAAAGAAGTTATAAATGAAAAATCTGAAAAGGAAATTCTAAATGTTAAGATGAACTTTCTGAATCAAGAGAGACTTGATCTTTATAAAAAGATTAAGGAACTAGAAGATTTAAATTTTAAAAGAGGACAAACTGAACAAACTCTGAATATTTTAATTAGTCAGGCTCATAACTCAAAATTTTACAATATAAAAGCAGGTTTAGGATATAATGACAGTCAAATTTTAAAAAAGGCACCTGTAAACTTGTATGATTATTCTAAAATGAAAATTTTGAATGAATCAAATACAGGTGTCATTTCCAAACCTGTAAACTATTCTTTGCCTGAAAGAATTCCTTTTGTAAAATCAAAGACATTGTTTTCAGAAGACTCACCTCTTAAAACTGGTGAACCAGAAATAATCTCTGAAACAGAAGAAATGAATATAATTTCAAATATTTGTAAATCTTCTGAATCAAATATTATTTCTAAAGATAAATCAGAAGTAATTGTTAAGTCTGAAGTTGTTTCTGAAGTTACTTCTGTAATAACTTCTGAATTCAATTCTGAAGCCATTTCAAAAGATACTTCTGATAATAAATCAGAACATGAAGAAAAATATGATGAATTCTCAGATATTGAATCTTTAGAAGATGTTGATGAGAATCCCAATATATTTTTTGACAATTCTGATAATGAGTCTACAACAACAAAAAATTCAAATATTTTTGCAACAAGTATGACTCAAAATAAATTTTCAGATCTAATAAATGCTTCTGATTCAGAAGATGATGATGATCATATGGTGCAAGTGATTGATAAAAATGGCTATTTGGTTTATAAATCTCAATCATGTATGACTGAAGGAGCAAAATTAAACTCTGAAGTTTCAAAAATACCTTCAGAGTTTTTTGGTCCTATGTTTTCAAAACCAAAATATCAGAATTCAGATTTTTCTCCTACTAATACAAACATTTCATTAAATTCAACACCATGTTCAATAACATCTTCTGACTTCAACACCAGAGTTAAAAAATTTGAACAAAGACAATCCTCAAATTCTCTCTCTGAAGTTCAGAAAATTATCTCAAATTCTGAAGATAAACCTAAAGTGAACAAAAGAATTTCTTATACTAATCCTCATTTCTTATCTGTTACAGAGTTATCCACTATAGTATGGAGAACGAAAGATGAAAGACTGTCAAAGAATGATAAATTAGAGAGTTTTTCATTTTTAGAGAAAGTGAATAAAAGAATTTTTGTTGAAAAATCAAATGTTATTGATTCTTATATGTCTAATACTGTTGTAAATACATTAAAGAATCATATTCACTGTATTAATTGTGGTCATCATCATTTTCATCTTAACTCCAAAACAAACAATTTTTTTTTTTATGAAATCTATTCAGAAATGTTCAGCTATATTGACAAATTCAATTAAACAAAAAAATATAAATACAAATAAAACTAAGAAAGATAAATCTCAAAGTTCTGAACAAACTTCTGAATTGAAAAATCTGAAGACAAAGTTCAGAACTTCAAATTTTATTACTAATCTCAAAGGACCCATTCTGAAATGGGTACCTAAAACTCAATAATCTCTTTTGCAGATATGTCATGTGTGGGTCTTAGATTCTGGATGTTCAAGACACATGACACCTTTCAAAGAACTACTAACTGATTATCATGAAAAATATGGAGGAACAGTTAGCTTTGGGAACAATGCAAAAGGATATGTAAGAGGATATGGCACTTTCATTAAAGGAGATGTGAAAGTAATGAAAGTTTTCTATGTTGAGGGACTAAGACATAATCTTTTCAGTATTAGTCAATTCTGTGACTAATACTGGAAGGTTAATTTTGACATAGATTACTGTCATGTTCTGAGTACAACAAACAAAAATGAATTAACTGCTTATAGAGATGGAGATATCTACACAGCAACATTCACTGCAACTGGTCAACTACAAGGTGTATGTTATATGTCCACATCAATGAAAAATGATAGTTGGCTTTGGCACAGAAGAATGTCACATCAGAACTTCAAAGCCATTTCTGAACTAGGCAAACATCAATCTGTAAGAGGACTACCAAAGATCAGATTTGAAAAGAACTCTCTTTGTTCTGCATGTGAACTAGGGAAGATCAAAAGAAGTTCTCATCCTCTGAAAATGCTATCTTCATGCAAAGCTCCACTTGAAATGCTACATATGGATTTATGTGGACCAATGAAAACTCAAAGCATGGGGGGAAAGAAATACATTCTTGTAATAGTAGATGAATACACAAGATATACATGGATTGAATTTCTAAGACTCAAGTCTGATACTTCTGAAAGACTGATACCCTTTCTGAAGAAAATTCAAGTTCTTCTTCAACTCCCAATTCAAAAGATCAGAAGTGATAATGGAACAAAATTTACAAATTCTACACTTCAGAATTTTTTGGAATCTGTTGGTATTTCACATAATTTTTCCGCTGCAAGAACTCCTCAACAAAATGGGGTGGTTGAAAGAAAGAATAGAACTTTGGTAGAAGCTGCAAGAACCATGCTTGCATATTCAGAACTTCCTCTTTCTCTTTAGGCAGAAGCTATTGCTACTAAATGTTTTACTCAAAACAGGACAATTCTAAACAGAAAATTTCTTAAAACTCCTTATGAACTGTTAAAACAAAGAAAACCCTCTATTGATTATTTTAAAATCTTTGGTTGTAGGTGTTTTCTAAAGAAAGATACTCAACATCTTGAAAAATTTGCACCAAAAGGTGTTCCTGGTATCTTTGTTGGCTATTCTTAGAGATCCAAAGCTTACAGAGTACTTGTTAAAGGAACTTAACGGATAGTTGAAACTACAAATGTCAGATTTCATGAACCAACATTGACTTCTGAACACGACAGTTCAGAACTCGCACATAAACCAACTTCTGAAAGTTTGGACTCAGAACATAATCAGACAAACTCTACTTCTGAATCTCAAACTTTACTTAAAACAAATTTAGACAATTTATGTCAAGACTTATTTGATATTTCTGTAAATGTTTTTGCAGATTATCAAAATCCTTCTCTCATCAGAAGCACAAATGATCAAGACATTTCCGAAATACAAATTTCAAGTACATCAGTACCACAAATCTCAACCTCAAATTCAGAACTTCTAACTTCTGAAAATGTACATCCAACTTCTGACCCAGTTCAAGTTACTTCTGGACCAGTTCAAGTTACTTCTGAACCAGTTCAAATTATTTCTGAACCAGTTCAAGATACTTCTGAGCATGTACATGAAAGTTCTGAACCAATTCAGAATTTTCCATTTGAGGGGGAGTCTTCAGATTTACATTCAGCTATCAATCATGATACTGAAACTCAAGCAATTATTGATGATTATGATTCTCTGAATAATGTTTCATCTGTTCAACCATTGCCAAATGTGAACAAATGGAGATCCAGTCATCCAGTGCATCAAATAATTGGAGATGCATCAAATGGTGTTCAAACAAGATATGCAACATCAAATGAGTGTCTGCATGTCAATTTCTTATGTAGCATAGAACCGAAAAAGCCATATGAAGCACTTCAAGATCCAGACTGGATTTTAGCCATGCAGGATGAGTTAAATCAATTTGAAAGAAAGAAGGTCTGGAGATTGATACCAAAGCCAAAAGGTAAAGCTGTCATTGGCACAAAATGGGTGTTCAGAAATAAAAAGGATGAAAATGGAATTGTTGTAAGAAATAAGGCAAGACTTGTAGCTAACGGGTATTGTCAACAAGAAGGAATTGATTATGATGAAACCTTTGGCCCTGTTGCTAGATTAGAAGCTATTAGAATATTTCTTGCATATGCTGCTCATAAAAACATGAAGGTATTTCAAATGGATGTGAAATGTGCATTTCGGAATGGTATTTTACTTGAAGAAGTGTATGTTGAACAACCAGAAGGCTTTGTAAGCAAAGAATTCCCAGATCATGTCTACATTTTAGACAAAGCCTTATATGGACTTAAACAAGCACCAAGAGCATGGTATGATACTCTTACAACTTTTCTTCTTAATTCTAAATTCAAAAGAGGTACTGTTGATACAACTTTATTTCTGAAAAAGAAGGGTGATGATATGATTTTGATACAAATCTATGTAGATGATATTATATTTGCGTCTACTAATCCAAAATTTTGTAGAAATTTTGAAAAAATCATGGAAACAGAATTTGAAATGAGTATGATGGGAGAGTTGACATTTTTCCTTGGTCTTCAAGTTAAACAACTTCCCACTGGCATATTCATTAATCAATCTAAGTATGTCTCAGACTTACTTAAGAAGTTTGACATGACTGATTGTTCAAGTATTCAAACTCCAATGACCACTGCCACTAAGTTAGAACCTGATCTAAATGGCAAATCTGTTGATCAGAAAAAGTACAGAGGCATTATTGGATCTTTGCTTTACTTAACTGCTAGTAGACCAGATATAATGTTTGCTACATGTATTTGTGCCATATATCAAGCTAATCCTAAGGAATCACACCTTCTAGCTGCAAAAAGAATCCTTAGATATCTAAAAGGTTCTCCTTCATTGGGACTTTGGTATTCTAAGGATTCTAATTTTGAACTAACAGCATTTACAGATGCAGATCATGGTGGTTGCAAATTAGACAGGAAAAGCACTTCTGGATCATGTCAGTTTCTGGGTGATAGACTGGTTAGCTGGTCTTCAAAGAAACAAAATTGTGTTTCTACCTCTACAGCAGAAGCTGAGTATGTAGCAGCTGCAATATGTTTCTCACAAGTGATCTGGATGCAAATTCAACTAAAAGACTATGGTTATACTTTCAAAAAGATTCCTTTGTATTGTGATTCAAAGAGTGCCATAGTCATCACTGCCAATCCTTTTCAGCATTCAAAAACCAAGCATATTGATGTAAGATATCATTTTATCAAAGATCATGTGGAAAAAGGTAATATTGAAATGTTTTTTGTTCAGACAGATTATCAGTTAGCTGATTTATTTACCAAAGCACTTGATGAAAAACGATTTAACTTCTTGGTAAATAAATTAGGCATGATGAAAATGTCTATGTAAGTATTACACATTACCTATACTCTAGAAGTTACATTCTGAGGTTTTTATATCAAATTCTGAATAGTTTGCTCTTCAGAAATATTCTGCATATTCTGAAGTTCAACATTCAGATCTTTGCTTGTTTTCAACCTCAGAAGTATATTCCTTTTGTATCTAGGTTGATTGTATTTTAATACTTTTCATCTTTTTCTTCTTTCTCATTTCACTAACATTTTTTTTGTTTCTTTGATAACATTGCAATCATTAAGGGGGAGAATCACATGTGCTAATGATTCAAGGGGGAGTGGTATTAATTTCAAAATTATACACTACTCTTTCCTACAGATCAACTCTGCATTGCTGATGTAAAGTCTTGCACTTTATATATAACAAGTATGAACAAGCTTTCTTAGATAAAATCAGTTTTCTGTTTGTTCAAACCTACTTCTGAATTGTCAAAATGTTTTATATTTATCAGAAGTTTGTATTTTTAAACGATTTTTGGTTTTCTAAGATGATCCAAGTTTAGTTCTGAACTACACTTCCACATTCTGCGGTTCTTCTGAATTCATTCTTTCAGACTTCTGAACTTATTCTCAGAAGTTCTGAACAAATTCTGAAGTGTTTGAACTTGTTCTCAGAACTTAACTTCCCGTTGATTTTTCACTTAAGCGTGTGCCACGTGTTTTAATTTCATTGGATCTCTCTTAAACACGACCATTAAACGGTTCATTTATCCTAATAAATGATGATTACTACTCTAATCACATTTCCTTTTTGGCCACGTGTCCTTCAGCGATTATCCAATCATATAAATCAATGGATTCTTCATCATCTTCATTTTTGTGACATTTGTCAAATTCGAGCTTTCAGGTTAGCTTCTATTAAGTTTATTAGTGTTTATATAGTTTAATTTTAAGAATAGAAGTTAGTTGGTTTAGAATGGCCGAAAAATCCCTAGCATTTCCGGTAGTCGCTTAAAATGTCCGGTTCCGACCCGTAACTGTTTGAAACGTCCAAAACAGTGCCAAATGCTCTAATTTATACCCAATTTATATAAAATATATATATTAGTATTTTAATTATAAAACTTTTATTTTATTAAGAATTTAATCACTTTTGGGCTTGCATTTTGAGGAAAAAGGCCAAAAATTGAGAAATATGACATTGTATTCTTAATTGGGCTTGAGTTTTATTTTATTTATAAAAAAAATATATGATTTTGAGAGGATTGGGCCCCCATGGCCGGCCTCCCCCCTAATCCCCCATATAAATACATTTTTTTTTCATTTTCTCCTCATTTTGCATGTTGAAAATTCAAATTTCACTCCCATTTCTCTCTCTAAACTCAAAAGCCATTTCTAGAACTCTCCTTTCCCTCTAGTTCAGCTGAGTTTTATACATTTTCACCATCAAATGTCAAGAATCATCAAGGGATTTAGAAGCTCTAATCATCATCCAAACAAGGTAACAACTTTACCCTCATTTTCTTACCATTTTTTGGTGGAAAAACCCACTTTTCTTACATTTTTCATAACTATTTCTTCTATTATCCTAAAGTTCTGAGTTTGTGGAGAGATTTTACACCAAAACATGTAAAATATTTATAAAATGGTGATAATCTATGATCCACACAATAAAACTCAAGAAAATAGGGGAAAACTCATGATTTTATGTGTTCTTGAACAAAAATGGTGATTTTGGTTCTGGCAGATTCATGCATGTGTGTAAATCGTCAATTTCTTACAATTTTTTTGTTCAAATATCATGAATCTTCTTTCTACAAGTTTATTTAGTGAGTTGCGGTTCTAATCCAAGTGTCTCACTCAAAAACATTGAGTTTTGACCCCCAAATGCTCATAACAAAATGCATGTGCCTCTGGAAGTTCAACAGTAGGTAAACCCTACTTTGAACGACCATAACTCTTTGAATATTCCTCTAAATCACTTGATTCTTCTTTTGGAAGTTAATTTAATGTGTTACCTTTCATATGCCCACTGATTTCATTCAAAAATATGGTGATTTGAGGTCCCGACTAATTGAAACAAAATGAGTGTGCAAACTGTCAACCAATGACAGATTTGTGCATGCATGTTCAAATGACCATATTTCCTTCAAAACTCAATGAAAAATGATGATTTTTCTTTTAAGAGTTAGTTTTATGAGTTATATTCAGTTTTCAAGTGGAATCACTTAAAAATATGGAGTTTTGACCCTCCAAACACCTAAAATACTTTAGGTGTGCAATCTTTGAAACCACCAGCAGCTAAAATCTACTTTGTGTGTTAGTATCTCCTTTGTTATTTGTCTATAATGCATGATTCTTCTTCTAAAACTTTATTTTATGAGTTAGGATTCATATGAATCCAGTTTCATGCAAAAATATGAAGTTTTGAGGCACTAACCAATTTATTAAAGTTAAGTGTGCAATCTGTCAGCTAATGACAGAATTGTGCATGCAACTTTGTCGTGTCATATCTCCTTCATAACTTCTTCAAAATCAGTGATTATTATCTCAAAAGTTTCCTTTATAAGTTATGATTCCAATCCGACTGGAAATTCTAGAAAACACTGAGTATAACTCCTCAAGTGAGTGATTTACTAACATGGTGTAATCTGTTTTACCGGTTGTGACATAATGTTTTGCATGAATTAGTTGAACCATTTGTACATGTACAAAAGGCATGAAAATTTGTCACAAAGACCATAACTCAGTACTTTATCTTATATAAAAAGATAGGAAACTAGGTCATTTTGGAAGCCCTTGAAAACTGATCATTTTTAGGACAATTGGTTTCTGTCCAGAAGAGAAATTCTGGACTTATTTGATTTTTTATAAATGTTGATCATGTGATGGATAATAAGATTACTTTCGGTATAAATTACGATATTAACGAGCATATGGGCATTTTGTATAATTGGACATATATAGACACTTATGGGCTTAAGATTTATTCACCTCTATAAGTAGTATTAGACCTATAAGTGACGGTTTTGAGTATTACTCTTTGATAGGGAAGCGTTAGGTCGTCGTGTGGGGATCGGATTGTGTTGTCATGTGTCGCGGAGCTTTGCTATAAGGTGAGTATTCACAGCCCCTCTTTCAAAGTATTTTATACGATTTGGGGTGAAAAGCATGAGTGAATATGTTATATGAGCTATTTTCATTATGATTTAGAGATTTTGTTAAATTTGATGTTGTGGGCACTAAGGCATTTACACTAATAGTTATATTGAGTAAAATGTAACATAAAAGTTTGTACACTACTATTAACTCAAGTGAGGAGCCAAGGGTATTTCTGGATAGCGCTATTTGGACGGACAATCCCACCTAAAAACTACAAGTAGGGGTGCACAGTACTTAAAAAGAAACGAAGGTTCTACATATGTGGGGTATTAGTCCCACCGCTAAGGTAGAATTAACAATAAATCTTTTTTTTTTGTGGTCGAAAGGTTTAGTGGTGGCTCTTTATATACTAAAAATTAGAGTACATAATGCCTTGACGTTTTAAGATATAAATAAGTGCCAAAAATTTACTTTGCTCATATTCACTTACACAATTGAATTTTTGAAATATTGAAAACCTGTGAACTCACCAACTCTTTGTAGTTGACCTTGTTTTTATCATGCTTTTCAGGGGTAAGAAAAGATTAACCGAATCTTTCTATTATGTGGGCACATCGACATCAATCATCTTGTTTATTTGAACTTGGTTTACTTTATTTTGTTAGAACTTTTAGTTGATGCGATGTAAAATTTTAAACTTAAACTGTTATGTATTTGAATGGATGGTTGGTGTTGTTTTTATCCTATTGTTATGAAATCTTGCGCTATCATGCCTCATGTTTCCGCTTTAGCGGGGTGTGACAGACTTGGTATCAGAGCTATAGGTTATAGAGAACACCGGTTTTCTATTGAAACCAAATACTATAACCAAAATTTTTTTTTTTTTGAAAAACTATTTTCGTAGATAAATTTAAAAAGCTCACCACTAGTATAATTAGAATAAGCAACGATCTAACATATCATAATTAGGCAAAGCCTGATCACCTATGTCTAAATATGGTATGAATAAGAAAGGACTTGCATTAAATTATTCTAAAAATAGGAATTGATCGGGAAATCTTTCACTTCAAAATGAGAAATATGATTTTATGTGAGTTCACATGATTATTATAAAATGTTTCTGATATTTATAATTTTTTATTTATTTATTTATATCAGCACTATGTCCACATCCGACCACTCCCCGGATGAATCCAGTTATGTTACCAGCAGGGTTAGGAGAGCCGACACAAGCTATGATGACTATGACCCATCCGAGCATAGTCATGAAGAGGATTATGCCGACTCTTCTGCTCGATCTTCTGTTCCCATGCCCATACCCATACCTACCGGTGAGGGGACATCTCGCGGGCCAGGGACGATAAGGACTGCCCGCAAGCGCGTTCTCCCTCTTTGAAGAGTGACTTTCACGATTCCTTCCGTGCCATCGGGAGAACCATCTCAGTCACGATCCAGGTCGCGAAGTGTGACTCCTCCTCCCCCGGCTATAGGAGTCCCTGTACCACAGCCACATGGTATGACCGCGTGGGAGCGCGCGTAGACCTCAGGGATGGCTAATGAAGTAGAGCTCCACAGGCATATGTTGGACCATTATCGGCAATCCATAGACGAAATCGTAACGGTCTTGCATACACATGACGAGTTTACCAATAGAGTCATGGAGGTTGCCCTTGATGCTAGGTTGGCGGTTCGGAGGATGCACACTTACCTAGAGTGGGTGATTGGAGCTCTGGTGATCCTGTTAGGAGTAGTGATTTGGATGTTGATGCGTTAGGGAACTCTAGTTATTTTGAACTTTTGGGTGAATATTACCTTCTTTTGAGGCTTGTAGCCTATGTATTCAAGTTTAAGCACTTTATTATCTTTTAGACTGTATTTTAAAACTTATGTTGGCTTGCCTTAGTTATTTTTGGAATTTATGCAAGTTATCTATTTATCGCATGTTGTTTGAAATGTATGTGTTCGTGAGTAGTATTGGATGTATGTTATAAGATGCGTATGATTTAGTAAGTAGATTTATAATGGCTATTGTAACACAAAATTGACTAAAACTCAATTTAAAATTGTGTTTTTAGAATAATGCCTTCGAGAAGAGTAAATTCCGATGTTGCACGACTAGTATCCGAACAGCTCATGGCAGCACTACCAGGTATTGTGAGCCAAGTAGCAGCTGGTTTAAATGTTAATCAAAATAACAATCAGGGTTCTGGAGATAGGGAATGTACGTATAAATCCTTTAGGAGTTGTAATCCTAAAGAATTTTTCGAAACTGAAGGAGCCATCGGTTTATTGACCTGGTTGGAAAGCATGGAGTCTGTCCTCCACATTAGCAAGTGTGCTGAGGGAAAGAAGGTGAAGTTTGCTGCCTGTCTATTACAAGGGCGAGCATTAACTTGGTGGAACACCTAAGTACAAACCCGAGGTTGGGAAGCTGCCAACAGTCTTACATGGGAAGATTTCAAAAGAATGCTGAAAGAAGAATACTGCCCTAGGAGCGAGATTCAGAAGCTGGAAGCAGAGTTGTGGAATCACGAGATGAAAGGGAATGATATCGACTCCTACACAGCCCGATTTCATGAATTGACAAAAATGGTACCGCATCTGGTAACGCCTGAAGAGAACCGCGTTGATAGGTATATTTGGGGATTATCTCCGGAGATACGCGGGGATGTTACCTCATCAAACCCAAAAACTCTACAAGAGGCAGTAAGTTTGGCAACCAGACTCACAAACAATGCTACTCGCTCGGGATTGTTTGTAAGGGATTAGACACAAGGGAAGAGAAAGATGGATGAACCAATAAGAAAGCAGTTTGGAAAAAGGACAAGTAAGGAACAAAGAACTTCAGGTAACTACGGAATTCAAATTCAAACTGCGGAGAAAGAGAAAAGACCTTATCCCAAATGTGACAAATGCAATAGACAACATACCGGACGATGTATTATATGTCAAAAATGCAACAAATGAGGTCACTATGCCAAAGATTGCAGGAGCACAGGAAGGCGGGCATGTTTTGAGTTTGGAAGCCCGGATCACTTTCGGAATACATGTCCACGATGGAATCAAAGACCGAACACTAATCAAGCACGACCGGCCAACCAAGGAAATCAAGGAGGTCCGGCAAGAGGCCGAGTGTTTAAAATTGGAGCTGAGGAAGCAAGACAGAATCCAGATGTAGTTACAGGTACGTTTCTATTAAATAATCATTACGCATCTGTGCTATTTGATTCTGGAGCGGATAGGAGTTTTGTGTCATTATATTTTAGACCAAAAATAAGTCTAAGACCTCAAAAGTTGAATCAAGTATACGTCATTGAATATGCCAACGGTCAAGAGTGTAAGGCCAAAGACGTAATAATGGGCTGCACTTTAAACTTGACTAGTAGGGATTTTAGTATAGATCTAATCCGATTCAACTAGGAAGTTTCGACATAATTGTGGGCATGGATTGGTTATCCAAAAACCGAGCCGAAATTTGTTGCTCCGAAAAGATCGTACGAATTCCGTTACCCGAAGGGGGAAAACTCGAAGTACACGGAGAGAAACCCAGGAGGGGTATTAAAGTAGTGTCATGTATGAAGATGCGAAAGCATTTGAGAAAGGATTGCATTGCTTTTCTAGCTCACATCAAGGATAAGAAGGCTGAAGAAAAACGCATTCAAGATATTCCTATAGTTCGGAATTTTTCTGAGGTATTCCCGGACGAATTACCTGGAGTACCCCCACCAAGACAAGTTGAGTTTCACATAGAGTTAGTTCCAGGAGCCGCACCTGTAGCAAAATCACCTTATCGATTAGCACCATCAGAGATGCAAGAGCTGTTGGAACAACTTCAGGAATTACTCGACAAAGGATTTATCAGACCTAGCTCTTCACCTTGGGGAGCCCCAATTTTATTTGTTAAGAAGAAAGATGGATCTTTTCGAATGTGTATCGATTATAGGGAACTCAACAAGTTGACAATTAAGAACCGATACCCCCTTCCACGGATTGATGATTTGTTTGACCAACTTCAAGGTGCAAAGTACTTCTCGAAGATCGATCTTAGGTCTGGATATCATCAAATGAGAGTGCGAGAAGAAGATATCCCCAAGACGGCCTTTAGGACTCGATACGGTCACTACGAGTTCCTAGTCATGCCATTTGGTCTAACAAACGCACCGGCAGTCTTCATGGATTTGATGAATAGAGTATGTCGACCATACCTAGACAAATTCGTGATCGTGTTTATAGATGATATACTCATTTATTCTCGAGACAAAAAGGAGCATGAGCAACACTTGAAGTTGATATTGGAATTGCTCAGAAACGAAAGATTGTCTCTAAATGTGAATTCTGGATTCGTGAGGTACACTTTCTTGCCCATGTGGTGAATGAAAAGGGAATCCAAGTTGATTCAGCTAAGATTGAGGCCATTAAGAAATGGGAATACCCGAAGACACCGACCGAGATCCGCAAATTTCTTGGATTGGCAGGTTATTACCGGTGATTTATCGAGAATTTCTCTAAGATCGCGCAACCACTAACAACTCTAACACAAAAAGATAAAAAGTTTATTTGGGGAGAGAAACAAGAAGAAGCCTTCCAGACACTCAAACACAAGTTATGCAACTCACCGATTCTGGCTCTACCCGAAGGAGTAGATAACTTCGTAGTCTACTGTGATGCTTCACATCAGGGAATGGGCTGCGTGTTAATGCAAAAAGACAAAGTTATTGCATACGCTTCGAGACAACTAAAGATTCACGAGAAGAATTACACCACTCATGATTTGGAGTTAGGGGCGGTGGTGTTCGCACTCAAAATCTGGAGACACTATCTATATGGCACCAAGTGCACCATTTTCACTGATCACAAAAGCCTCTAGCACATCCTTGACTAGAAAATGCTCAACATGAGGCAAAGAAGATGGGTTGAACTACTTAGTGACTACGACTGTGAAATAAAGTACCATCCAGGAAAAGCTAATGTGGTAGCCGACGCGTTAAGCTGAAAGGAAAGAGTAAAACCAACAAGAGTACATGCTATGGGAATGATGGTCCAGAGGAGTTTAAAAACTCAAATTCTTGAAGCACAAGGAGAAGTTTTAAAAGGAGAGAATTTGAAGAATGAAACCTTGCAACATTTAGAGAAAGAAATTGAAATGCAAGCGGATGGAGTGTATTACTTCAAGAATAAAGCATGGGTACCGAAGGTTGGTGATCTACGGTCAACCATTTTGGACGAAGCCCATCGATCCAGATATTCAATTCACCCAGGGGCAGATAAAATGTATAAGGATTTGAAGGAGTATTATTGGTGGCCGGGAATGAAGAAAGATATTGTCGTGTTCGTAAGCAAGTGCCTGACTTGTGCTAAGGTAAAGGCTGAACATCAGAAACCATCTGGTTTACTTCAACAACCCGAAATACCACAATGGAAATGGGAGCAAATAACAATGGATTTCGTAACTAAATTACCCAGAACTGGAAAGGGGCACGATACTATATGGGTTATAGTAAACCGACTTACCAAATCGGCTCATTTCATCCCTATTCGTGAAGATTTCAGTATGGAAAGGCGTGAGCAAATCTATATTAATGAAATAGTTACACGTCATGGTGTGCCTATTTCCATTATTTCGGACAGAAATACATGATTTACATCACGTTTTTGGCAATCACTTCAAAAGGCATTGGGTACACGTTTGGATTATAGCACTGCCTATCATCCTCAAACGGATGGACAATCGGAAAGAACTATTCAAACGCTAGAGGATATGTTACGGGCTTGCGCAATAGATTTCGGTGGAAGTTGGGATACCCACCTGCCACTTGTGGAATTCTCCTATAACAACAACTATCATACCAGCATACAATGTGCACCATACGAAGCTCTATACGGACGTAAGTGCAGATCGCCGCTTAGCTGGGTAGAAATCGGAGATAGACAGTTGACAACGCCCGATATTATCCAGGAAACCACTGACAAGATCTCAATCATCAAAGAAAGACTCAAGACAGCAAGAGACCGTCAGAAGAGTTATGCGGATAATCGGAGAAAGTCGTTGGAATTCCAAGTGGGGGACAAAGTGCTATTAAAAGTGTCCCCATGGAAGGGATTGGTACGCTTCAGGAAGAGAGGCAAGCTGGGTCCAAGATACATTGGTCCATTCGAAATACTTGAAAGAATCGGACTAGTGGCGTACAAGTTGAAGTTACCACAAAATCTAAGCGCCATCCACGACACGTTTCATGTGTCGAATCTGAAGAAATGCTTAACAGACGAAACATTGGTGTTACCCCTAGACGACGTTCAGATTAACGATCGGTTACACTTTATCGAAGAACCAATCGAGATTCTGGACCGAGAAGTTAAACGATTGAGGCACAGTAAAATCCCTATTATTAAAGTCTGCTGGAATGCGAAGCATGGTCCAGAATATACCTGGGAACGTGAATATTTGATGAAGCAAAAGTACCCCAGCTTATTCACGAACACCCCGGAGAAAGCCACTTCTGAAATTTCGGGACGAAATTTCTCTAATGGGGGAAGACTGTGACATTTGTCAAATTCGAGCTTTCAGGTTAGCTTCTATTAAGTTTATTAGTGTTTATATAGTTTAATTTTAAGAATAGAAGTTAGTTGGTTTAGAATGGCCGAAAAATCCATAGCATTTCCGGTAGTCGCTTAAAATGTCCGGTTCCGACCCGTAACTGTCTGAAACGTCCAAAACAGTGCCAAATGCTATAATTTATACCCAATTTATATAAAATATATATATTTTAGTATTTTAATTATAAAACTTTTATTTTATTAAGAATTTAATCACTTTTGGGCTTGCATTTTGAGGAAAAAGGGCAAAAATTGAGAAATATGACATTGTATTCTTAATTGGGCTTGAGTTTTATTTTATTTATAAAAAAAATATATGATTTTGAGAGGATTGGGCCCCCATGGCCGGCCTCCCCCCTAATCCCCCATCTAAATACATTTTTTTTTCATTTTCTCCTCATTTTGCATGTTGAAAATTCAAATTTCACTCTCCTTTCTCTCTCTAAACTCAAAAGCTATTTCTAGAACTCTCCTTTCCCTCTAGTTCAGCTGAGTTTTATACATTTTCACCATCAAAGGTCAAAAATCATCAAGGGATTTAGAAACTCTAATCATCATCCAAACAAGGTAACAACTTTACCCTCATTTTCTTATCATTTTTTGGTGGAAAAACCCACTTTTCTTACATTTTTCATAACTATTTCTTCTATTATCCTAAACTTCTGAGTTTGTGGAGATCTTTTACACCAAAACATGTAAAATGTTTATAAAATGGTGATAATCTATGATCCACACAATAAAACTCAAGAAAATAGGGGAAAATCATGATTTTATGTGTTCTTGAACAAAAATGGTGATTTTGGTTCTGGCATTTTCATGCATGTGTGTAAATTGTCAATTTCTTACAATTTTTATGTTCAAATATCATGAATCTTCTTTCTAGAAGTTTATTTAGTGAGTTGGGGTTCTAATCCAAGTGTCTCACTCAAAAACATTGAATTTTGACCCCCCAAATGCTCATAACAAGATGCATGTGCATCTGGAAGTTCAACAGTAGGTAAACCCTACTTTGAACGACCATAAGTCTTTGAATATTCCTCCAAATCACTTGATTCTTCTTTTGGAAGTTAATTTAATGTGTTACCTTTCATATGACACTTATTTCATTAAAAAATATGGTGATTTAAGGTCCCAACTAATTGAAACAAAATGAGTGTGCAAACTGTCAACCAATGACAGATTTGTGCATGCATGTTCAAATAACCATATTTCTTTCAAAACTCAATGAAAAAGGATGATTTTTCTTTTGAGAGTTAGTTTTATGAGTTATATTCAGTTTTCAAGTGGAATCACTTAAAAATATGGAGTTTTGACCCTCCAAACACCTAAAATACTTTAGGTGTGAAATCTATGAAACCAGCAACAGCTAAACTCTACTTTGTGTGTTAGTATCTCCTTTGTTATTTGTCTATAATGCATGATTCTTCTTCTAAAACTTTATTTTGTCAGTTATAATTCATATGAATCCAGTTTCATAAAAAAGTATGAAGTTTTGAGGCACTAACCAATTTATTAAAGTTAAGTGTGCAATCTGTCAGCTAATGACAGAATTGTGCATGCAACTTTGTAGTGTCATATCTCCGTCATAACTTCTTCAAAATCAGTGATTCTTGTCTCAAAAGTTTCCTTTATGAGTTATGATTCCAATACAACAGGAATTGCTAGAAAACCCTAAGTATAACTCCTCAAGTGAGTGATTTACTAACATGGTGTAATCTGTTTTACCGGTTTTGCATGAATTATTTGAACCACTTGTACATGTCCAAAAGGTATGAAATTTGGTCACAAAGACCATAACTCAGTACTTTATCTTATATAAAAATAGAGGAAACTAGGTCATTTTCGAAGCCCTTGAAAACTGATCATCTTTAGGACAATTGGTTTCTGTCCAGAAGGGAAATTCTGGACTTAATTGATTTTTATAAATGTTGATCATGTGATGGATAATAAGATTACTTTCGGTATAAATTACGATATTAACAAGCATATGGGCATTTTGTATAATTGGACATATATAGACACTTATGGGCTTAAGATTTATTCACCTCTATAAGTAGTATTAGATCTATAAGTGACGGTTTTGAGCATTATTCTTTGATAGGGAAGCGTTAGGTCGTCGTGTGGGGATCGGATTGTGTTGTCTTGTGTCGCGGAGCTTTGCTATAAGGTGAGTATTCACAGCCCCTCTTTCAAAGTATTTTATACGATTTGGGGTGAAAAGCATGATTGAATATGTTATATGAGCTATTTTCATTATGATTATGAGATTTTGTTAAATTTGATGTTGTGGGCACTAAGGCATGTACACTAATAGTTATATTGAGTAAAATGTAACATAAAAGTTTGTACCCTACTATTAACTCAAGTGAGGAGCCAAGGGTATTTCTGGATAGCGCTATTTGGACGGACAATCCCACCTAAAAACTACAGGTAGGGGTGCACAGTACTTAAAAAGAAACGAAGGTTCTACATATGTGGGGTATTAGTCCCACCGCTAAGGTAGAATTAACAATAAATCTTTTTTTTTTGTGGTCGAAAGGTTTAGTGGTGGCTCTTTATATACTAAAAATTAGAGTACATAATGCCTTGACGTTTTAAGATAGAAATAAGTGCCAAAAATTTAGTTTGCTCATATTCACTTACACAATTGGATTTTTGAAATATTGAAAACCTGTGAACTCACCAACTCTTTGTAGTTGACCTTGTTTTTATCATGCTTTTCAGGGGTAAGAAAAGATTAACCGAATCTTTCTATTATGTGGGCGCATCGACATCAATCATCTTGTTTATTTGAAACTGTTTAGTTGAAACACTTGGTTTACTTTATTTTGTTAGAACTTTTAGTTGATGCGATGTAAAATTTTAAACTTAAACTGTTATGTATTTGAATGGATGGTTGGTGTTGTTTTTATCCTATTGTTATGAAATCTTGCGCTATCACGCCTCGTGTTTCCGCTTTAGCAGGGTGTGACAGACTTGGTATCAGAGCTATAGGTTATAGAGAACACCGGTTTTCTATTGAAACCAAATACTATAACCAAATTTTTTTTTTTGAAAAACTATTTTCGTAGATAAATTTAAAAAGCTCACCACTAGTATAATTAGAATAAGCAACGATCTAACATATCAAACTCCAATGACCACTGCCACTAAGTTAGAACCTGATCTAAATGGCAAATCTGTTGATCAGAAAAAGTACAGAGGCATAATTAGATCTTTGCTTTACTTAACTGCTAGTAGACCAGATATAATGTTTGCTACATGTATTTGTGCCAGATATCAAGCTAATCCTAAGGAATCACACCTTCTAGCTGCAAAAAGAATCCTTAGATATCTAAAAGGTTCTCCTTCATTGGGACTTTGGTATTCTAAGGATTCTAATTTTGAACTAACAGCATTTACAGATGCAGATCATGGTGGTTGCAAATTAGACAGGAAAAACACTTCTGGATCATGTCAGTTTCTGGGTGATAGACTGGTTAGCTGATCTTCAAAGAAACCAAATTGTGTTTCTACCTCTACAGCAGAAGCTGAGTATGTAGCAGCTGCAATATGTTGCTCACAAGTGATCTGGATGCAAATTCAACTAAAAGACTATGGTTACACTTTCAAAAAGATTCCTTTGTATGGTGATTCAAAGAGTGCCATAGTCATCACTGCCAATCCTTTTCAGCATTCAAAAACAAAGCATATTGATGTAAGATATCATTTTATCAAAGATCATGTGGAAAAAGGTAATATTGAAATGTTTTTTGTTCAGACAGATTATCAATTACCTGATTTATTTACCAAAGCACTTGATGAAAAACGATTTAACTTCTTGGTAAGTAAATTAGGCATGATGAACATGTCTATGTAAGTATTACACATTACCTATACTCTAGAAGTTACATTATGAGGTTTTTATATCAAATTCTGAATAGTTTGCTCTTCAGAAATATTCTGCATATTCTGAAGTTCAACATTCAGATCTTTGCTTGTTTTCAACCTCAGAAGTATATTCCTTTTGTATCTAGGTTGATTGTATTTTAATACTTTTCATCTTTTTCTTCTTTCTCATTTCACTAACATTCTTTTTGTTTCTTTGATAACATTGCAATCATTAAGGGGGAGAATCACATGTGCTAATGATTCAAGGGGGAGTGGTATTAATTTCAAAATTATACACTACTCTTTCCTACAGATCAACTCTGCATTGCTGATGTAAAGTCTTGCACTTTATATCTAAGAAGTATGAACAAGCTTTCTTAGATAAAATCAGTTTTCTGTTTGTTCAAACCTACTTCTGAATTGTCAAAATGTTTTATATTTTTCAGAAGTTTGTATTTTTAAATGATTTTTGGTTTTCTAAGATGATCCAAGTTTAGTTCTGAACTACACTTCCACATTCTGCGGTTCTTCTGAATTCCTTCTTTCAGACTTCTGAACTTATTCTCAGAAGTTCTGAACAAATTCTGAAGTGTTTGAACTTGTTCTCAGAACTTAACTTCCCGTTGATTTTTCACTTAAGCGTGTGCCATGTGTTTTAATTTCATTGGATCTCTCTTAAACACGACCATTAAACGGTTCATTTATCCTAATAAATGATGATTACTACTTTAATCACATTTCTTTTTTGGCCACGTGTCCTTCAGCGATTATCCAATCATATAAATCAATGGATTCTTCATCATCTTCATTTTTGTGACATTTCTCAAACTCGAGCTTTCAGGTTAGCTTCTATTAAGTTTATTAGTGTTTATATAGTTTAATTTTAAGAATAGAAGTTAGTTGTTTTAGAATGGCCGAAAAATCCTAGCGTTTCCGGTAGTCGCTTAAAATGTCCGGTTCCGACCCGTAACTGTCTGAAACGTCCAAAACAGTGCCAAATGCTCTAATTTATACCCAATTTATATAAAATATATATATATATATATATTAGTATTTTAATTATAAAACTTTTATTTTATTAAGAATTTAATCACTTTTGGGCTTGCATTTTGAGGAAAAGGGCCAAAAATTGATAAATATGACATTGTTTTCTTAATTGGGCTTGAGTTTTATTTTATTTATAAAAAAAATATATGATTTTGAGAGGATTGGGCCCCCATGGCCGGCCTCCCCCCTAATCCCCCATCTAAATACATTTTTTTTTCATTTTCTCCTCATTTTGCATGTTGAAAATTCAAATTTCACTCTCCTTTCTCTTTCTAAACTCAAAAGCCATTTCTAGAACTCTCCTTTCCCTCTAGTTCAGCTGAGTTTTATACATTTTCACCATCAAAGGTCAAGAATCATCAAGGGATTTAGAAGCTCTAATCATCATCCAAACAAGGTAACAACTTACCCTCATTTTCTTACCATTTTTTGGTGGAAAAACCCACTTTTCTTACATTTTTCATAACTATTTCTTCTATTATCCTAAACTTCTGAGTTTGTGGAGAGATTTTACACCAAAACATGTAAAATGTTTATAAAATGGTGATAATCTATGATCCACACAATAAAACTCAAGAAAATAGGGGAAAAATCATGATTTTATGTGTTCTTGAACAAAAATGGTGATTTTGGTTCTGGCAGATTCATGCATGTGTGTAAATCGTCAATTTCTTACAATTTTTTTTGTTCAAATATCATGAATCTTCTTTCTACAAGTTTATTTAGTGAGTTGGGGTTCTAATCCAAGTGTCTCACTCAAAAACATTGAGTTTTGACCCCCCAAATGCTCATAACAAGATGCATGTGCATCGGGAAGTTCAACAGTAGGTAAACCCTACTTTGAACGACCATAACTCTTTGAATAGTCCTTCAAATCACTTGATTCTTCTTTTGGAAGTTAATTTAATGTGTTACCTTTCATATGCCCACTGATTTCATTCAAAAATATGGTGATTTGAGGTCCCGACTAATTGAAACAAAATGAGTGCGCAAACTGTCAACCAATGACAGATTTGTGCATGCATGTTCAAATGACCATATTTCCTTCAAAACTCAATGAAAAATGATGATTTTTCTTATGAGAGTTAGTTTTATGAGTTATATTGTAAGTGGAATCACTTAAAAATATGTTGTTTTGACCCTCCAAACACCTAAAATACTTTAGGTGTGCAATCTGTGAAACCACCAGCAGCTAAACTCTACTTTGTGTGTTAGTATCTCCTTTGTTATTTGTCTATAATGCATGATTATTCTTCTAAAACTTTATTTTATGAGTTAGGATTCATATGAATCCAGTTTCATACAAAAATATGAAGTTTTGAGGCACTAACCAATTTATTAAAATTAAGTGTGCAATCTGTCAGCTAATGACAGAATTGTGCATGCAACTTTGTAGTGTCATATCTCCTTCATAACTTCTTCAAAATCAGTGATTATTATCTCAAAAGTTTCCTTTATAAGTTTTGATTCCAATCCAACTGAAAATTCTAGAAAACACTGAGTATAACTTCTCAAGTGAGTGATTTACTAACATGGTGTAATCTGTTTTACCGGTTGTGACATAATGTTTTGCATGAATTAGTTGAACCACTTGTACATGTCCAAAAGGCATGAAATTTGGTCACAAAGACCATAACTCAGTACTTTATCTTATATAAAAAGATAGGAAACTAGGTCATTTTGGAAGCCATTGAAAACTGATCATTTTTAGGACAATTGGTTTCTGTCCAGAAGAGAAATTCTGGACTTAATTGATTTTTATAAATGTTGATCATGTGATGGATAATAAGATTCCTTTCGGTATAAATTACGATATTAACGAGCATATGGGCATTTTGTATAATTGGACATATATAGACACTTATGGGCTTAAGATTTATTCACCTCTATAAGTAGTATTAGACCTATAAGTGACGGTTTTGAGTATTACTCTTTGATAGGGAAGCGTTAGGTCGTCGTGTGGGGATCGGATTGTGTTGTCTTGTGTTGCGGAGCTTTGCTATAAGATGAGTATTCACAGCCCCTCTTTCAAAGTATTTTATACGATTTGGGGTGAAAAGCATGATTGAATATGTTATATGAGCTATTTTCATTATGATTATGTGATTTTGTTAAATTTGATGTTGTGGGCACTAAGGCATGTACACTAATAGTTATATTGAGTAAAATGTAACATAAAAGTTTGTACACTACTATTAAATCAAGTGAGGAGCCAAGGGTATTTCTGGATAGCGCTATTTGGACGGACAATCCCACCTAAAAACTACAGGTAGGGGTGCACAGTACTTAAAAAGAAACGAAGGTTCTACATATGTGGGGTATTAGTCCCACCGCTAAGGTAGAATTAACAATAAATCTTTTTTTTTTGTGGTCGAAAGGTTTAGTGGTGGCTCTTTATATACTAAAAATTAGAGTACATAATGCCTTGACGTTTTAAGATATAAATAAGTGCCAAAAATTTACTTTTCTCATATTCACTTACACAATTGGATTTTTGAAATATTGAAAACCTGTGAACTCACCAACTCTTTGTAGTTGACCTTGTTTTTATCATGCTTTTCAGAGGTAAGAAAAGATTAACCGAATCTTTCTATTATGTGGGCGCATCGACATCAATCATCTTGTTTATTTGAAACTGTTTAGTTGAAACACTTGATTTACTTTATTTTGTTAGAACTTTTAGTTGATGCGATGTAAATTTTAAACTTAAACTGTTATGTATTTGAATGGATGGTTGGTGTTGTTTTTATCCTATTGTTATGAAATCTTGCGCTATCACACCTCGTGTTTCCGCTTTAGCGGGGTGTGACAATTTTTTAGCAACTTTTCTCTCAGAAATCTTTCTGTGTTCATTGATCTTATTCCGATTACTAATCCGTGTTCCTCCAACATCATGTCTACTTCAAATGTCATGGTTTCTGCTTCCTCGAGTTTCAATGATAACAATGGATCATCAAGTGATGGTTCATTCAAGATTGTGCCTCAAAAATTAATGGTTGGATCACTGGAAATCCCACTGAATGATGATCAAATGCTTCAAGACACAACCACAACTGCCACTCATCAAGCCGGACCTTCAAACCCTATTCTTAACCCTAACCCTAACCCGACAACGGCTAAAATTGGGGAAACACAAGTTACACCAATTGATGTTGTTTCTGAATCAAATGTTGCTGAAAGTGAATCCCAGACTCGTGATGAAAGTAATGATATGTCCAAACTCTATGTACCTGCTGAGAAATTACTAGACATCAAAAGAAATAACTGTGTTCTAAACTTCAAATCAAAAGACTTCATTGATGATCAAGTAATGTTGATTAATATTCTGAAGAAACATCCCCTGCGCACTCTACTTTCTAGGAAATTCTCTGTTCCTGCTTCTTATCTTCAACAATTCTGGTATTATGCTGAGGTTGATGAGTCTGAAGATGAAATTGTCTCCTATGTCCATGCTTACAAGGTATGCATCTCTGTAGATGACATTAGGAGCCTTCACTATTTGACAAAACCAGATGAGGTTCTTGGGAAAACCTACTATGATTCCATTCCATCTTCATCAGATATGATCTCAGATTTCATGAGTTTGGGATACTCTGAAAATCTTAATGCTTTGAGCTCTTTTAGAAGAAAATGTTTACCTCCAATTTGGTATTGCTTATTTTCCATTCTGAATACCTGTTTATCTGGAAAAAGCTCAAGTTTGGATCAAGCTTCAGCAAATGGGAGGATTATCTATCATGGAGTTGCCTTCAACAAACACTATGATTATGCTAGTCTCATTTTTGATGAACTCAAATCTGCAATATTGAAGAAGTCCACATTCAATTACATACCATTTCAGAGATTTTTTCAAACACTCATCAAAGGAGCAATGAAGGCTGTCTCCAAAATTCCTATTCTAGCTCATGAGGTACATGTTCCTATCTTCACTATGGACAGTTTAAGACCACCAAATGCAAAACTTCAATTTCCAAATGCACTTCCACTTCCTTCTTATTTAACAGATCTTGTAAGTACATCAACTAGGATTGGGAGTGAGCATTTAGAATCTATGGGATTACCTCAACCAGTAATCCCTTCCCCTGATTCAAACCAGAGTGGTGATCATGCAAGAAAGTCTAGAATTACTAGAAAGAGAGGGGAGGTTGTTCATGGGGGAGAACAACCTCAACAAGTGAAGAGGAAAAATGAAACTGAGAGACTGGGTAGAAGGGTAAGACAAAGAATTGATGAGGGGAGAACACAGGTAAAAGAAAAACAAACCTGTGAACCACCTGTTACCAGCCGGGCACCCACATCCATTCACACTAGCACACATCTTTCAGATGTTCCTAAGCAAAGTTTTTGTCACATTGCATCAACAACTATAGATATTCCTATCTCTGGATATCAAGGATTGGTTGGAAGCCCTGGTGGGGTGAACATCACAAAAGCTCCATTCACAGAATCACATTTGGTTCATGATGCCTTTGTGGCTCATACAGGCCAGCCTTCTTCTGAAGGTCTGAAAACAAGTTCATCTGTTGATCTTGGCAACTTACCCACATCTTCTGAATTCATAGAATTCAAAGATTTATGTACTTCTGAGTTTGCAAAGATTCAGAAGGATATCAAGGAATTGACGGATACAACCAAAAAGGTGTTGGAGGATAGGTTGGATCAACATGGGGAAAGTATGGTGAACAGGCTGAATGATTTTCAACTCCAATCTTCTAATGATCTGAATATTTTTAAACAAGCACTTCTGTCAGCTTTTTCTGAAGTGGCTTCATCAGTTTCTTCTCTGAAAGCTTCTCAACCTTCTTCTTCTTCTGCTCAACCAGTTTATGCAACAAAAGATGATATTTCTTAGATTCTCAATCAACTATCATCCATTCAAAGTTCTCAGATAGAGTTCAACACAAGATTAGCTGCTCTAGAATGCAGGTCTCAATCAGATACTTTTAAAAGAAGTCTTGATGATCAGGATCCTGATAATCAAGAGGGGGAGAAAAGACAGAGAGTATCTGAACCAGAGAATGTTGAAAATGTTCAGAAACAAACCTCGGACAAAAATTCTGAAGATGCTCAGAATATTGATGAAGCATCTAATAGAGTTTCTGAAGCAATAGAAGACATTTTATTTGCAGAACATGAAGGTCAAGAGGCAATTGTTCATTCTTCTGAAGATACAGTAGAGGAAGGGTATGATACAGAGAAGATATATTTTGATTCGGAAGGAAATCTAATCTCAGATAACACAGATATAATTCCAGACTCTAATGAAGAAATGCTAAGGGAATACCTTGCTTTTGAAGATGTCATTGGAGAACCAAGTGATCTTTCTGATGTGATCATGTTTGAAGAGGATGTGATTGATGTAAATATGGGAGAAAGCTCAGAAGAAACAAAAGCTTTAGTAATTTGGAAGCCTCAACAACTTCTGAATGAAGAGTTTAGAAGTGCTTCTCAAAAATTATGGAATATTCTGAATCAGTTCTGTTGGGTACATATATTTTTTAATAAACCAAGAAGTCTGGAGTGTAGACTTTTGAATAACATATTTTTTATCTTCAGAGATTTTCTTCATCAACCAGATCAAGTTGTTGAACTTGAAGTTGATCTAGGCCATATGGGAGGAACTGAACTTGCAGATGAAATTTTAATGATCTACTCTGGAAGATTTGAAGTAAGAGTCAGACCCTGCATTTCTATTCCAAAGATTGATATTCCTCTTCTTGATGAGCCCATCTTAGATCAAGTATATGAAAAAGAAGATATATTATGTTTTGGAGAAACAAGTTTGGAATTTCATGAAGATACTTATCTCTACATGTACAGAAAAAGTATGAAGTTAGCAACTCTGGAAGACTTTGTCAATGATGAATGGTCCGAGGATCAAATACTTCAAGTCAGAAATTTTATTCAGAAGTATGGAGTTCAAAACCTAAATGACTCAACTCTCATAAAGATGATCAGATGTTTTTCTAAATCTGTTGTAGATGATTTGTTAATATATAGATTTGGAGCTGAAAGGAGAAATGGATACTTATGTTTTTTTTTTGGAAAAGGCCAATAAATGGATACTTATGTGAGTTTACTCAATATGACATATACAAGTTAAGGCTGGAAGACAAAATGACAGTTCTTTCTTTCTGTGTTGCAAAGAATGCAGCAGAACTTATTTATGAAGTCAGAAGAGTTTTGGGAATCTATATAAGAAACATTATAAAACATGACTTTCAACTAGCTCTGGAATTTGGTTTATCAAAGGTGAATTTGTTGGAACCTGTAAACCTTGAAAATTAAGCAATAGCTAGAGTGTTCACTTGTCCAGACATTGGATTCAGATATACAGTGAATGGAAATAAAACCTTTCTGGCTTCAGATATTCCAAAATACTCCAACTCAACTCTGAATTGGTTTCTTGAATATTCAAATGATTATGTTGGAGAATCAGACATTAAAGAAGAAATCATTTATCTGATAAAAGAAAGAATTCACTTTCAGAGAGAATGTTAAAAGAAGTTATCTTGCTGGACATAAAAGAGAAAACAAGATCAGAGGAGCTGATTATCTACTAAGTGATGCCTACGATTTTCAAATTCACTTAAAGAAGCAAGACATGGAGGAAATTCTGAAGTTTCTCTGAATATGGAATCTTCTGAACCCAGTCAAAAAGAAAATGAGAAAGGTAAAGAAATTATTTCTGAAGCTATATCTGAAGAGTTGGTTCCTACAAAACAAGTATCTGAAGAAGAACATCTTCAAGAACAAAGGATTGAAGAAAATGCCTTAACCATATTCCTTGAATATTTTCATCCAGAAATATTTATGGAGTATGAACAAAAATTCAACTATATTGATTGTTGGATTCATAAATCTTTTGGTTGGAAACAATGGTACTCAGATATCATCAGAAAGATAAGGATTCCAATCAATGAAGCCAGAAAGGAGAGCCCTGTGATCAAAGTAATTGATGCTGACTTGAAAACAAGGCAAAATTACAAGTATGCATTCTTTACCGTTGAAAGACAAAATGGTGAAGTTTCTACCTTCTCTGAAGCTGATTTTCAGAATATACATCTCAGAGATCTAATCAGAGTTTACAGAAGTCTTTATCCCTTCCATGACTCAATCACCAAGTTTAGAAAATCATTTCCAGTGCTTAGAGATGGATTATACAGAGAATTTATATGGGCTGCAAAACCTGATTTCCAAGTTGCTTATGTTCTAAACAAGAAACAAGTACACTTGAGCAAACCAAATCTGAGTCTACCAGATATTCAGAATTTGAAGAAAAGCACTCTAGTAATTCAACCTCCTAGTTTCGTTTGGAAATGCTTTCAGGAACTATTATTTGTGAGATTTGAAGAACTCCACAAATGTTGCAATAGAACTCTCATGGCAATCAGAGATCGTTTGGTAATAAGAAAGAATAGAAGACCAAAGAATCTGAGCAATGAAGATTGGGAGAAGCACAAGAAACTTGCAAAAGAAATGGTTAGAGTTGCTGAATCCTTACTTGAATACAGAAGACTAATTCTGAAGGATGTAAGATAAATTCTGAATTTCTGGAAGTATGATCTGAACTTTTGAAGCTAAGGGGGAGATTGATAGAGATATAAGAATAGCTTCAAAAGGCACTGGGTTCTGAATAAATAAACATCTGAAGAAGTTCTGAAGACACTTCTGAAGAGATTCTGAAGAAGTTCTAAAGACACTTCTGAAGAAGATCTGAAGGAGTTTAGAACCAGTTCTGAACTTGTCTGTCACATATTGTACTGTTACTTTAGTCTTTCTATTTCATGTATAAATAGATAGGTTGTTAGATAGTTAGATGAGTGTGTGTGTTTCCATAAGCCTTGTAAAGATATATTCTGTAATACTGTACTTTCAATCAATACATATTACATGTGACTATCATCATTCCTGTTAAAATCTTTTCATATATTGATATCTTAATTGTTTGGGTCCTAACAGCAATGAATATGATTCTTCAAAATATTTAATAAAGCAATAGATGAACAAGAATCAACATTGTTTGATTTGTCAACAGAATTTCTTTTATTCACTTTATTAACTCTTGGTACATCATTTTTCTTTAAATTTGAAAAACTATCTAATTTGTCTTTCTTTGATAGTCTTTCTCCTTTGTTTCTCCAAAATAAAGTGGATAGCTCTGTAAAAGATAAGAAATGAGGATTAGTATAAGAAATTCTTTTACTTACTTTAGATGTAATTTCAGATTTAGGATTTGAATTTTGAACTTTAGAAGTTGAATTTGAAGATTGTCCTTTTTCAAATCTTTTAATTCTGGTTGCAAAATCAGATGATGATATTGATGATATAGGTGTTTTTATGGATAGAGGAGTACCCTTTGATGAAGTAGAAAAAGTAGCAGGTTTCAGAAATTCAGGTTTCAGAAAAACAGTATTAAACTTGTCAGAAGAAACTCTTGGTGCTTCTGATTTTAAAATTTTTCCTTCAGTCATATTTGATTGTAATTTATATATCAAATATCCATCTTTATCAATAACTTGAACCATAGGATCATCATCATCTTCTGAATCTGAATCAATCATTAAATCTGTGAACTTATTTTGAGTTATGCTAGATGCAAAAGATTTTTGATTTAAAAAAATTTCAGACTCATCATCAGAATTATCAAAAATAATTTCTGCATTCTCATTATTCTCTTGTGAAGATTCAACATCTGAGTATTCATCATATTTTTCTTCATGTTCTGATTTATTGTCAGAATTATCTTCTTTTAGAACTTCATAAGAACTTTCAGAAATAGGTTAAGAAGATAATTCAGAAATTTTCACAGGTTTAATAGATGGTTCAGATTTTTCTTAAGAAAAAATTTCTGATACAGAAGTAAGTTCAGAAATGTTTATAATAATTTTATTCATTACTTCTACTTCAAAAATTGTCTCTGTTTTACCAGAATTGAGAGATTTTTCATCAGAAAATAGAGTCTCTGATTTTACAAAAGAAATTCTTTCAGGCAAAGAGAAATTAACAGGTTTGGATTTGACACCTGTATTAGTTTTATTAAAAAATTCATTTTTGAATAGTCATAAAGATTTGCAGGTGCCATTTTCAGAATTTGACTTTCATTATATCCCGAACCTGCCTTGATGTTGTAAAATTTTGAATTCTGAGCCTGATTTGTTAAAATATTCAGAGACTGTTCTGTTTGTCCTCTTTTAAAGTTCAGATCTTCCAATTCCATCTTTTCTTTTAACAAAGATTTTTCTTCAAAAATTTTCTCAAGAGATTGTTCAGCTTCTTGCCATTTTGTTTATAGATTTGACTTTCAGCTCTGAATTGATTTACCAATATTCTTTCACCTTTAATTCTGTTTCTGAGATTTTCATATTCAGAATACATATTCTGGACTTGATTTTGCATTTCAGAATCTCCATAATGTTGTTCAGAATTTGATTCAGAATTTGGTTCAGAAGAGTAATTTATTTCAGAATTTAGTTTAGAAGATGAAGAAATTACCTCAGAATCATGTGTATGTTTGTCTTCTGGATCCATTTGGCACATATAGCAGTTTGAGGCATAGTGAGCTACTTCTTCATCATATTCCCCATCACTCCAGTTTAACCAATCTTCTTCATATTTGGTTACCAAAGCTGGATTAAGCTCCTTCTTCTTAGCAAGAAGATGCTTTTTTCATAGTAGCCTAAGTTTTTTACTTTGGGCATTTTGCACTGTCTTGCATAATGACCAGGTTTTCCACAATTAAAGCATCTTGTTGGTTCAGATGTCTTAGTTTGACCAGCATCTTGACTTTTCTTGAGACCAATTTCAAACTTTGGCTTATTATGATATTTTTGATTATATCTTCGAGTAAATTGCCTTGTCATAAAAGCAATATTATCAGAAATTTACTTAAGTTCTTCATCAGATTCATCTCCATCACACAAGGAAACTTGAGAAACTTCACTCACCTTGTTATTTGATGAGATGGTCATTGAATTATTTAGTTTCTTGCTAAGTAAGGCCACAGTATCATTTGCCTTTTTCAGCTCAGTTTGTCTTGTCTTTATTTTGTCCTCTTGTTGGAACAAAATTCCATACACTTCATGCATGGTTTTTCTGGACAAATTTCCTGTGACCATATTATCAGAAAAACTAGACCACTCATTACCCAGGTTATTAAGAAATTTATTGCTGATTTCTGAGTTGGATATTTGAACACCATTTCTTCTAAGGTCATTCAGAATGTTGTTAAATCTGTCGTATGTATCAGTAATAGATTCACCTTCTTTGTTTTCGAAGTTTTCATATGTTCCAACCTCTGAGCTTGAGCTTTAGTGCTTCCTTGCATTTGAGCTTCAACCTCATCCCACGTAGCTTTAGCAGATGTTAGACTATCTACCCTATTGAAGATTTCATTTGGAATAGCCATAGTAAGTAGGGTTAATGCTCTTCTATCGATTTTGGCTTGATTCTTCTCAGCAGTACTATACATACCTGGACTTTTCTTAATTCTCGAGGCTGGAATCTCAGGAGTAGATTCGGTTCTTGGGACAGCAGGTGTTTCCACATAGACCTCCAGAGGGCCATTTATGATTGATTGCATTAAAGCTTCATCGATGTTGTCCAAGAACAGGATCATTCTGATTCTCCATTGATGATACTCGCCCAGAAACAAGGTTGGTGGTTTTGTTTCTGATCCGATGGAGACGATTTCTTTAGACATCTTGATTTGATTTAGATCGAGAATTCACCTGATATTGAATCTTGAATTTATCGATCAAGAAATTGTTTCAAGAACAGATGAATAGGCTCTGATACCAATTGTTAGATCCCAAACAATCAAGATTGTAGAAATATTAAAGAACAAGAACAAGAATTGAATCACTGAAGTTGTATGTTGTATTGATTACTCAACTGTATTCCAATGTATGTATCTTTACAAGTTCTATCTATCAACGTTAGTTATAACAAACAAACAACCTATCTATTTATACACAATTAGAAAGGCTAAAGTTACAGTACAAAGCTGACAGACATGTTCAGAACTACTTCTGAACATCTTCAGAACTTCTTCAAAACTTCTTCAGAATCTTCAGAACTTCTGAAGTAGCCACTTCAGAAGTTATGCCTTAGGCTTTCCTTCTTTTATCTTCAGACTTCTGAGTCTTTCTTTTCAGAACCTAGTCTTCTTTTGAAGCTACTTCTGATATTTAATGTTAGGACCCAAACAATCAAGATATCAATATATGAAAAGATTATGACAGGAATGATAATAGCCAAATGTAATATGTATTGATTGAATGTACCGTCTTACAGAATATATCTTTACAAGGTATATGAAAATATTAGTTCTAACAATCTAACTAACTATCTATTTATACATACAATAGAAAGACTAAAGTAACAAAGCATTCATAACAGAAAAGTTCAGAATGGGTTCTGAACTCTTTCAGATCTTCTTCAGATGTATCTTCAGAACTTCTTCAGAACCTCTTCAGAAGTGTCTTCAGAACTTCTTCAGATCTTTTTCTCTTTAAGAACCCAGTACCTTTTGAAGCTATTATGATATCTCTATCAATCTCCCCCTTAGCTTCAAAAGTTCAGATCATACTTCCAGAAATTCAGAATTTCTCTTACATCCTTCAGAATTAGTCTTCTGTATTCAAGTAAGGATTCAGCAACTGTAACCATTTTTTTTGCAAGTTTCTTGTGCTTCTCCCAATCTTCATTGCTCAGATTCTTTGGTCTTCTATTCTGTCTTTTTACCAAACGATCTGTGATTGCCATGAGAGTTCCATTGCAACATTTGTGGAGTTCTTCAAATCTCACAAATAATAGTTCCTGAAAGCATTTACAAACGAAGCCAGGAGGATGAATTACTAAAGTGATTTTCTTCAAATTCTGAATATCTGGTAGACTCAGATTTGGTTTGCTTAAGTGTACTTGTTTCTTGTTTAGAACATAAGCAACTTGGAAATCAGTCTTTGCAGTCCATATAAATTCTCTGTATAATCCATCTCTAAGCACTGGAAAAGATTTTCTGAACTTTGGTGATCGAGTCATGGAAGGGATAAAGACTCTGTACACTCTGAGAAGATCTCTGAGGTGAACATTCTGAAAATCAGCTTCAGAAAAGGTAGAAATCTCACCATTTTGTCGTTCAACAGTAAAGAATGCATATTTGTAATTCTGTCTTGTCTTTAAATCAGCATTAATCACTTTGATCACAGGACTATCTTTCCTTGCTTCATTGATTGGAATCCTTATCTTTCTGATGATATCTGAGTACCATTGTTTCCAACCAAAAGACTTTTGAATCCAGCAATCTATATAGTTGAATTTTTGTTCATATTCCATGAACATTTCTGGATGGAAATATTCAAGGAACATGGTGAAAGCACTTTCTTCTATTCTTTGCACTTGTAGTTGTTCCTCTTCAGATATTTGCTCTTCAGGAACCAACTTCTCAGAAATATTTTCAAAAACTTCTTCCTTTTCTTATTCTTTTTCTTTTTGACTTACTTCTGAACTTTTAAGATTCAGAGTGTACTTCTGAATTTCTTCCATGTCTTGCCTCTTTGTATGGATCTTGAAGTCATAAGCATCACTTAGTAAAAAATCTGCTCCTCTTATCTTGTTTACTTTCTTGTAAACAGCTAGATAACTCTTTCTCACAAAGTCTCTAAAATGTATTTTTTCTTTGATCAGATAGATAATTTCTTCTTTGATGTCAGATTCTTCAATAAAATCTGTCATGTAATTCAGAAGCCATTTGAGGGAGGATGTAGAATACTTTGGAATATCGGATACAACAAATGTCTTAGAGATTCCTTCAACAAGATACATGAACCCAATATCTGGATTAGTGAACAACCTTTTCAGCCCAAACCTTTCAATATATACAGGTTCCAACAGATTTACTGTGTTAAGTCTGTATTCCAAAGCAAACTGAAAATCATGCTTTATGAGATTCCTTATATATATCCCCAAGATTCTTCTAATCTCTGAGACTAACACAGATTCACCTGAGTTAACACAAAAAGACAAGATTGCCAACTTATCTTGTAGTCTTAGCTTGTAAACATCAAACTGAGTGAATTCACACAAAGTACCATCTCTTCTTTCTACTCCAAATCTGAATATAGTCAAATCATTTTGAATTGATTTTGATATGCATCTGATCTTCTTTATTAAAGTTGAATCATGAAAATTCTGAACACCATAATTCTGAATAAAGTTCTTCACTTGAACAATATGATCTTTAGACCATTCATCATTCAGAAAGTCTTCCAACTTTGCAAACTTCATACTTCTTTTGTACATGAAGCAATAAGTGTCTTCAGGAAATATCAGGCTGCTTTCTCCAGAAATAAACACATTTTCCTTTTCAAACACTTGATCCAATACAGGTTCTTCAAGTACTGGAAGATCTATTTTAGGAATGATAATACAAGGTCTGGTCCTAACTTCAAATTTTCCTGAGAAAGCAATTAGGATTTCATCAAAAATTTCAACTCCTTCCAAATGAGCTAAATCAAATTCCAATTCAACTCTTTCATTTGGTTGTTCAAGAAAATTTCTGCAAATAGAAAATTTGTTGTCCAAAAGTCTACACTCCAGACTTCTTGGATAGTTCAGAAAGACATGCACCCAACATAATTGATTCAGAATATTCCATAATCTTTTAGAAGCACTTCTGAACTCTTCACTCAGAAGTTGTTGAAGTTTCCAAATTACTAAAGCTTTTATTTCTTCTGAACTTTCTCCCATATTTACACCAATCATATCCTCTTCAAACATGATCACATCAGAAAGATCACTTGGTTCTCCAATGACATCTTCAAAAGCAAGGTATTGCCTTAGCATTTCTTCATTAGAGTCTGGAATTATATCTGTGTTATCTGAGCCCAAGTTACCTTCAGAATCAAGAGATAATTTTTCTGTTTCATACCCTTCTTCTATCATTTCTTCAGAAGAATGATCATTTGTCTATTATGCCTCATGTTCTACAGATAAAATATCTTCTATAGCTTCTGAGACTTTATATTCTTCACCAACATTCTGAGTATCTTCAGAGGTCTTATCAGAATTTTGAACTTGATCATTTACATTAGTTTCTGGTTCAGATACTCTCTGTCTTTTCTCCCCCTCTTGATTATCAGGATCCTGATCATCAAGACTCCTTTTCAAAGTATCTGATTGAGATCTGCATTCTAGAGCAGATAATCTTGTGCTTAATTCTGACTGAGAACTCTGAATGGATGAAAGTTGATTGAGAATCTGAGAAATATCATCTTTAGTGGCATAAGCTTGTGGAGCAGAAGAAGAAGAAGGTTGAGAAGTTTTCAAAGAAGAAACTGAGGAAGCCACTTCAGAAAAAGCTGACAAAAGTGCTTGTTTAAACATATTAAGATCATTGGAAGATTTGGGATGAAAATCATTCAGCCTGTTAACCATATTTTCCCCATGTTGATCCAACCTAACCTCCAACACCTTTTTGGTAGAGTCCGTCAATTCCTTGATGTCCTTCTGAATCTTTGCAAATTCAGAAGTACAGAAATCTTTGAATTCTGTGAATTCAGAAGATGTGGGTAAGTTGCCAAGATCAACAGATGAACTTGTTTTCAGACCATCAGAAGAACGTTGGCCTGTATGAGCCACAAAGGCATCATGAACCACATGTGATTCTGTGAATGGAGCTTTTGTGATGTTCACCCCACCAGGACTTCCAACTAATCCTTGATATTCAGAGATAGGAGTATCTATAGTTGTTGATGCAATGTGACAGACACTTTACTTAGGAACATCTGAAAGATGTGTGCTTGTGTGAATGGATGCCACATTAAGTCCCAATGAAGGAGAACCTTTTAGGTATCTAAGTATTCTTTTTGCAGCTAGAAGGTGTGATTCCTTAGAATTAGCTTGATATCTGGCACAAATACATGTAGCAAACATTATATCTGGTCTACTAGCAGTTAAGTAAAGCAAAGATCCAATTATGCTTCTGTACTTTTTCTGATCAACAGATTTTCCATTTAGATCAGGTTCTAACTTAGTGGCAGTGGCCATTGGAGTTTGAATACTTGAACAATCAGTCATGTCAAACTTCTTAAGTAAGTCAGAGACATACTTAGATTGATTAATGAATATGCCAGTGGGAAGTTGTTTAACTTGAAGACCAAGGAAAATGTAAACTCTCCCATCATACTCATTTCAAATTCTGTTTGCATGATTTTCTCAAAATTTCTACAAAATTTTGGATTAGTAGAAGCAAATATAATATCATCTACATAGATTTGTATCAAAATCATATCATCACCCTCCTTTTTCAGAAATAAAGTTGTATCAACAGTACCTCTTTTGAATTTAGAATTCAGAAGAAAAGTTGTAAGAGTATCATACCATGCTCTTGGTGCTTGTTTAAGTCCATATAAGGCTTTGTCTAATATGTAAACATGATCTGGGAATTCTTTGCTTACAAAGCCTTCTGGTTGTTCAACATACACTTCTTCATGTAAAATACCATTCAGAAATGCACATTTCACATCCATTTGAAATACCTTCATGTTTTTATGAGCAGCATAGGCAAGAAAAATTCTAATGGCCTCTAATCTGGCAACAGGAGCAAACGTTTCATCATAATCAATTCCTTCTTATTGACAATACCCCTTAGCTACAAGTCTTGCCTTGTATCTCACAACAATTCCATTTTCATCCTTTTTATTTCTGAACACCCATTTTGTGCCAATAACAGATTTACCTTTTGGCTTTGGTATCAATCTCCAGACTTTGTTTCTTTCAAATTGATTTAACTCATCCTACATGGCTAAAATCCAGTCTGGATCTTGAAGTGCTTCATATGGCTTTTTGGGTTCCATGCTAGTTAAGAAATTTACATACAGACATTCATTTGATGTTGCAGATCTTGTTTGAACACCTTTTGATGCATCTCCAATTATTTGATGAACTGGATGACTAGATGTCCATTTGTTCACATTTGGCAATGGTTGAACAGATGAAACATTATTCAGAGAATCATAATCATCAATAATTGCTTGAGTTTCAGTATCATGATTGATAGCTGAATGTAAATCTGAAGACTCCCCCTCAAATGGAAAAATCTGAATTGGTTCAGAACTGTGAGGTTCATGGTCAGAAATATTTTGGACCGGTTCAGAAACAACTTGAATTGGTTCAGAAGTTGCATTTTCAGAAGTTGGAAGTTCTGAATTTGAGGTAGAGAGTTGTGGTGCTGATGTATTTGAAATTTGTATTTCTGAAATGTCTTGATCGTTTGTATTTCTGAGAAGAGAAGGATTTTGATAATCTGCAGAAACATTTACAGAAATATCAAATAAGTCTTGACATAAATTGTCTAAATTGGATTTAAGTAAAATTTTGAGATGCAGAAGTAGAGTTTGTCTGATTATGTTCTGAGTCCAAACTTTCAGAAGTTGGTTTATGTGCGAGTTCTGAACTGTTTTGTTCAGAAGTCATTGTTGGCTCATGAAATCTGACATTTGTAGTCTCAATAATTCTTTGAGTTCCTTTAATGAGTACTCTATAAGCTTTGGATCTTTGAGAGTAGCCAACAAAGATACCAGCTACACCTTTTGGTGCAAATTTGTTAAGATGTGGAGTATCATTCTTTAGAAAACACCCGCAACCAAAGATTTTAAAATATCAGTCTTTCAGAAGTATCAGATTTGAGTCTCAGAAATTCAATCCATGTATATCGTGTATATTCATCTACTATAACAAAAATGTATTTCTTTCCCCCCATGCTTTGAGTTTTCATTGGGCCACACAAATCAATATGTAGCATTTCAAGTGGAGCTTTGCATGAAGATATCATTTTCAGAGGATGAGAACTTCTTTTGATCTTCCCTAGTTCACATGCAGAACAAAGTGAGTTCTTTTCAAATCTGATCTTTGGTAGTCCTCTTACAGATCGATGTTTGCCTAGTTCAGAAATGTCTTTAAAGTTCAGATGTGACATTCTTCTGTGCCAAAGCCAACTATCATATTTCATTGATGTAGACATATAACATACACCTTGTAGTTGACCAGTTGTAGTGAATGTTGTTGTGTAGATATCTCCATCTCTATAAGCAGTTAATTCATTTTTGTTTGTTGTACTCAGAACATGACAGTAAACTATGTCAAAATTAACCTTCCAGTATTTGTCACAGAATTGACTAATACTGAAAAGATTATGTCTTAGTCCCTCAACATAAAAAACTTTCATTACTTTCACATCTCCTTTAATGAAAGTGCCATATCCTCTTACATATCCCTTTGCATTGTTTCCAAAACTAACTGTTCCTCCATATCTTTCATGATAATCAGTTAGTAGTTCTTTGAAAGGTGTCATGTGTCTTGAACATCCAGAATCTAAGACCCACACATGACATATCTGCAAAAGAGATTATTGAGTTTTAGGTACCCATTTCAGAATGGGTCCTTTGTGATTAGTAATAAAATTTGAAGTTCTGAACTTTTTCTTCAGATGTTTCAACTCAGAAGTTTGTTCAGAACTTTGAGATTTATCTTTGTTTCTATTTCTTTGTTTAATTGAATTTGTCAATGTAGCCAAACATTTCTGAAAAGATTTCATCAAATTTCTCTTGTTTGTTTTGGAGTTAAGAAGAAAATTACGATGACCACAATTAATACAAAGAATATGATTCTTTAATGTATTTACAACAGTATTAGACATATAAGAATCAATAACATTTGATTTTTTCAACAAAAATTCTTTTATTCAATTTCTTTGTTTTAGGTACATCATTCATTTGTTAAAATGAAAAACTCTCTAATTTGTCAATCTTTGACAGTCTTTCATCTTTCTTTCTCCATACTAAAGTGGATAGCTCTGTAAAAGATAAGAAATGAGGATTAGTATAAGAAATACTTTTGTTCGCCTTAGGTTTATCTTCAGATTTTGTGTTAATTTTCTGAACTTCAGAAAGAGAATTTGAGGATTGTCCTTGTTCAAAAATTTTAACTCTGGTGTGAAAGTTAGAAGATCTTACTGAACATGGTGTTGAATTTGATGATATGTTTGTATTAGTAGGAGAAAAATCTGAATTCTGATATTCTGGTTTTAAAAACACAGGACCAAACAATTCTGAAGGTATCTTTGAAGTTTCAGATTTTAATTTTTCTCCTTCAGTCATACATGATTGAGATTTATAAACCAAATAGCCATTTTTGTCAATGACTTGCACCATTTGATCATCATCATCTTCTGAAGCAGAAGCATTTATTAGATCTGAAAACTTATTATGAGTCATACTTGTTGCAAAAATATTTGAATTTTTTGTTGTTTTAGACTCATTATCAGAATTATCAAAAAATATATTGGGATTCTCATCAATATCTTCTAAAGATTCAAAATCTGAGAATTCATCATATTTTTCTTCATGTTCTTATTTATTATCAGAAGTATCTTCTGAAATGTTTTCACAATTGGATTCAGAAGTTATTACATAAGTAACTTCAGAAACAATTTCAGACTTAACAATTACTTCTGATTTTTCTTCAGAAATAATATTTGATTCGGAAGATTTACAAATATTTGAAATTATATTCATTTCTTCTGTTTCAGAAATACTTTCTGGTTCACCAGTTTTAAGAGGTGTTTCTTCTGAAAACAAAGTCTCTGATTTTATAAAAGGAATTCTTTCAGGCAAAGAATAGTTTACAGGTTTGGAAATGATGCCAGTATTTGATTCATTGAAAATTTTCATTTTAGAATAATCATACAAGTTTGCAGGTGCGTTTTTTAAAATTTGACTGTCATTATATCCTAAGCCTGCTTTTATATTGTAAAATTTTGAGTTCTGAGCCTGACTAGTTAAAATATTCAGAGTTTGTTCAGTTTGTCCTCTTTTAAAATTTAAATCTTCCAATTCCTTAATCTTTTTATAAAGATCAAGTCTCTCTTGATTCAGAAAATTCATCTTAACATTTAGAATTTCCTTTTCAGATTTTTCATTTATAACTTTTTTTTGTAAACTATCCATTTTTTCTTTTAAAACAAGTTTTTCTTCAGAAACTTTTTCAAAAATCTGTTCATCTGCTTGACAATTTTCTTTATATATTTGACTTTCAGCTCGGAATTGATTGACCAAAATTCTTTCACCTTTAATTCTGTTTCTGAGTGTTTCAAATTCAAAAGACATATTTTGAAATTGATTTGTCATTTCTGAATCTTTAGTATTGATTTCAGAATTATGTTCAGAATTTTGTTCAGAAGATGAAGAAAATACCTCAGTGTCTTGTTTGTCCTTTTCTGGATCCATTTGACACATGTAGCAATTTGTTGCATAGTGAGCAACTTCTTCATCATCATCTCCATCACTCCAGTTTAACCAGTCTTCTTCATACTTGGTCACTAGAGCAGGATTAAGCTCCTTTTTCTTTGCTAATAGATGCTTCTTCTCATAATAACCTGAATTCTTGACTTTTGGCATCTTGCATTGTCTTGCATAATGTCCAGGATTTCCACAGTTGAAGCATCTTGCTGGTTCAGATGTTTCAGATTGACCAGCCTCTTGACCTTTCTTAGGTCCAACTTCAGATCTAGGTTTATTATGATATTTTTGATTGTATCTTTGTTTGAATTGCCTTGTCATGAAAGCAATATTATCAGAAATCCTTTTAAGCTCTTCAACTGATTCATCCCCATCACACACTGTTATCTCTGGGATCTCACAAACTTTCTTGGTAGCAATGGTCAAAGAATTATTGTAGTTCTTGCTCAGAAGGGCAACTGTTTCTTGTGTTTTCTTTTGTTCATATTGTCTAACTTTGATCTTGTCCTCTTGTTGGAACAAGATGCCATAGACATCATGAATTGTCTTTCTAGACAAGTTCCTAGTTACCATATTATATGAAAAACTTGACCATTCATTTCCCAGATTGTTCAGAAATTTGTTGTTTATCTCAGAATTTGATTTCTGAACACCATTTCTTCTTAGATCATTCAGAATGTTATTGAATCTATGATATGTATCAGTGATAGATTCATTTTCTTTGTATCTGAAATTTTCATATGTTCCTACACATATATTTAATCTCTGTGCTTGAGCCTTTGTACTTCCTTGCATCTGAGCTTCTACTTCATCCCACATGGCTTTTGCTGAAGTTAAACTATCAACCCTATTGAATATCTCATTGGGAATTGCCATAGTGAGTAAAGTTAATGCTCTTCTATCAACTTTCATTTGAGCCTTTTCAGTTGGATTATACATTCCAGGACTCTTCTTGATTCTTGATGCAGGGATTTCAGGGGTAGATTCAGTTCTGGGAACTGCTGGAATCTCAACAAATACCTCTAGTGGGCCATTTGTGATAGATTGCATTAAGGCTTCATCTATGTTATCCAAGAATTGAATCATTCTGAGTCTCCATTGATGATATTCTCCCAAGAAGAGAGTTGGTGGTTTCGTTTCAGATCCGATTGAGACTATTTCTTTAGACATCTTTGATTGTTAGAAGATCGAGAATTCACCTGTGTTGAATTTAAATTTTGTAGATCAAGAACACCAAGAACTGTCAGATCTGACAAGTTCTTTCACAAATCTTCTTCAAGAACAGATGAATTGGCTCTGATAATTAAGCTTTGGGAGAAAGATGACATTAAGAACATAGCTTCTTGATCAGCAAAGTCAAACTAGAAAAATTAGCCGATTTCCAGAATACTTCCAGAATAATGAATAACCAAATCCAGATCCAATCTTCACACTAGATGAATGATTATCAGCACTCAAAATCTCTAACACAGAATAAAGTCACCAAAACACTGATTATAGACACTCAAACTTCTGCTTGATCAGAACAGAAAGATGATTGAAGATACTCAACAGTCTAGCATCTTGAGTGTTTCTTGCAGAACAATGATTGCAAGCACTCTATAGTATAAATGATCAATTCAGAACATAGATTGCAAGCACTCAGCGGTCTTGCCTCAAGAATAAATCTTCAGAGAAATGATTGCTGAAACTCAAACTTCTAATCTGCAAATCAAAAACTGAATTAATCATCCAAAATTCTGAAAACTTTTCAAATCTGGCTCTTCAGAAAGCATACATAAAATTTTGACCAATATAGTCAAACTTTTAACACTTGCTGACAAGCTTGAAGAAATTGAGCTTTGATGAAATTGTAGGGCCATGATAAAAAATATCTATACAAACTAAGAGGATATCTTGAGCATAGACTATTAAGCACTTCTTGTCTGACAATAAGCTAAATTGAACTGTGTTGTCATATGCCCTTTTGTTGAAAATGAAGGATATATGTCCCCCCTTCACAGTTTTGAGCACATTGAGTCTGAGTGTGCACTCAACTTTGAGCCTTCTGAACCACTTAATGTGGCATCCATTCACACAAGCACACATCTTTCAGATGTTCCTAAGCAAAGTGTTTGTCACATTGCATCAACAACTATAGATATTCCAATTTTTGGATATCAAGGATTAGTTGGAAGTCCTGGTGGGGTGAACATCACAAAAGCTCCATTCACAGAATCAAATGTGGTTCATGATGCCTTTGTGGCTCATACAGGCCAACCTTCTTCTGAAGGTCTGAAAACAAGTTCATCTGTTGATCTTGGAAACTTATCCACATCTTCTGAATTCACAGAATTCAAAGATCTCTGTACTTCTGAATTTGCAAAGATTCAGAAGGACATCAAGGATTTGACGGATTCTACCAAAAAGGTGTTGGAGGTTAGGTTGGATCAACATGGAGAAAATATGGTTAACAAGCTGAATGACTTTCATCTCAAATCTTCTAATGATCTTCATTTGTTTAAAGAAGTACTTTTGTCAGCTTTTTCTGAAGTGGCTTCCTCTGTTTCTTCTTTGAAAGCTTCTCAGCCTTCTTCTTCTACTGCTCCACAAGCTTATGCTACTAAAGATGATATTTCTCAAATTCTCAATCAACTTTCATCCATTCAGAGTTCTCAATCAGACTTAAGCACAAGATTATCTGCTCTGGAATACAGATCTCAATCAGATACTTTAAAAGGAGTCTTGATGATCAGGATCCTGATAATCCAGAGGGGGAGAAAAGACAGAGAGTATCTGAACCAGAAACTAATCAAGTTCAAAGTTCTGAGAAGACTTCTGAAGATACTCAGAATGTTGGTGAAGAATCAAATAAAGTCTCAGAAGCCATTGAAGATATTTTATCTGCAGAACATGAGGTACAAGAGATAAATGATCATTCTTCTGAAGAAATGATAGAAGAAGGGTATGAAACAGAAAAGTTGTCTTTTGATTCTGAAAGTAACTTGGGCTCAGATAACACAGATATAATTCCAGATTCTAATGAAGAAATGCTAAGGGAATACCTTGCTTTTGAAGATGTTATTGGAGAACCAAGTGATCTTTCTGATGTGATCATGTTTGAAGAAGATATGATTGATGTAATTATGGGAGAAAGCTCAAATGAAATAAAAGATTTAGTAATTTGGAAGCCTCAACAACTTCTGAGTGAAGAGTTCAGAAGTGCTTCTGAAAGATTATGGGATATTCTGAGTCAATTCTGTTGGGTGCATGTCTTTCTAAATTATCCAACAAGTCTGGAGTGTAGACTTTTGGACAACAGATTTTCTATCTTCAGAAATCTGAGCAATGAAGATTGGGAGAAGCACAAGATACCTGCAAAAGAAATGATTAGAGTTGTTGAATCCTTACTATAATACAGAAGACTAATTCTGAAGGATGTAAGAGAAATTCTGAATTTCTGGAAGTATGATTTGAACTTTTGAAGCTAAGGGGGAGATTGATAGAAATATCATAATAGCTTCAAAAGGAACTGGGTTCTTAAAAGAGAAAAAGATCTGAAGAAGTTCTGAAGACACTTCTGAAGAGGTTCTGAAGAAGTTCTGAAGACACTTCTGAAGATATTCTGAAGGAGTTCAGAACCAATTCTGAACTTGTCTGTTATGACTGTTGTGTCACTTTAGTCTTTCTATTGTATGTATAAATAGATAGTTAGTTAGATTGTTAGAACTAACGTTTTCCATAAGCCTTGTCAAGAGATATTTTGTAATACTGTTCATTCTATCAATAGATATTACATTTGGCTATCATATTACTGTTCTAATCTTTTCATATATTGATATCTTGATTGTTTGGGTCCTATCATCTGAAATATGTGTGCTTGTATGAATAAATCCCACATCTTGTGGTTCATTAGGCTCAATATAGAGTGGACTCTCAAACTCTATGTGCACATATGTGTGAAGGAGGGACATATATCCTTCATTTGCAACATTGGGCTCCTCCATGTGGGGACCCAACGGTCGATGTGCTGCTTGCCCCATATGTGTTAATGAAACACCCTTCTGTTGAGAGATGGGTAAGTGGCTACGGGGGTTGACAAAATTTGCCATGGGCTCACTGACTATTTCAATATTGCACACCAAAGAGTGCGGAGTAATAGATTGTGTGATTGCCCGACTTAGATCAGTTAGTGCACAGGTTTCTTTCTCTTTAACCTGTGATCTCCCCTCATCATTTCTTTTTCTCACATATCTACCCTGTCTCTCAATTACATTTTTCGTCTTTTCACTATGAGGTTGTTACCCACCATGAACTTCCTCCCCTCTCTCACTATGTAGTCTAGACCCCTCACTTTTCTCACCACTTGGGGTTGAATCTCGGGTAGAGATTGCTGGTTTAGGCAATCCCAAAGATTCACAGTACTCAATCAAAAACCAATTTATAGAACTTATATTGGCACGAAGTTCTGCTGGTAGTGGCATTGCATTTGGAAATTTGAGTTTAGCACTTGGTGGTCTTAAGCTATCCAGAGGAAAAAGTGGAACAAATACCTCATGATCCAATCTTGGAAGGGCTTCAACAGTCTTCATGGCTCTTTTGATAAAAATTTGAAAGAATCTTTGATAAGGAATGTAAGAATAAGTTGATTTCTTTGAAATAGCTATCTTTAATTCTTCAAAAATAAGAGAAGCATAGTCATAATGCTTGTTGTGAGCAATTTCATGGAAGATAATTCTGACATTTGATAACGGTTGATCTAAACTTGAAGTCTTCCCAGATAAACATGTGTTGATGATGGTAAATAGTGAATACCAAATAGGTGGAAGACACTTTCTTCTAAAAGAACTCAATGTAGTTATTGATTCTGAGTACCCTAACTTGATGAAGTCTGCAATAATTTCAGAATAAGAAGGAATAGCATCAAAAGTGGTCTTACCAACTACTGCATCAGCCTTTGGAAGATCAAAGATACTCCGAATATCAGATTCCTTGATGGAGAATCTATAACCATGAACAAATGAAGAAAAATAATTTTCTTCCTCATCAATTTCAGTGTGAAACCACCATTGTTGTAAGTAGGACTCAGGAACCAAAAACCTTTTTGTAAACACAGCTCTAAGAGGATGCTTCTTCAAGAATTCTATCAAAATTCTTTGTTCATCATTGAAGTCTGTTGATCGAATATTAAGAGACCATTTTTTTCTTGATTTCCATCTTCTTTTGCTTTGGAACATAGAGTCTGGTAAGATCAGGTCCATAACTTTCTTCTTGTGTGCAGTACCAGCAACAGATTGAGAATCATTTACACCTCCAACAGATTCAGAAGGTACTTCGATTGGCTCTACTTGTGTTTGCCCAATTGGAGGTGAATGAGGGCTAAGGTTAGGGTTTGGAGTAGGGTTTGAAGGACCGGCTTCGAGATTTCCTTTTGTGGCAGTGTCTTCTAGCATTGGATCATCATCTAGAGTAACCTCCATTGATCCAATTTTGATCTTTTTAGGGACAATTTTGAAAGATTCTTCATTCGAAGATGTATCACTGTTACTAAAACACGACTTTGCAGTTTGGATTGGCATATCAACATTTGAGGTCGACATTGTAAACAGAGAGTTAGGATTCAAGTTCGAATGAAGTTCAAGAAAAATAGAGATTAGAATTCGGAGGGAAAAATTGCTGAAAAGAGAAGAAGATGACAAGCCATGGATTATATGAGGTGGATGATCATGGAGGGACACGTGGCCGAAAAAGGAGTAAAAAGTAACGACGATTAGAACATAATCATCATTTATTTGGATTAATGAACCGTTTTGCGACGTGATTAAGGCTCCTCCAATGAAATTAAAACACATGGCACACGCGTGTATTAAATCAGTCTTACAACGGGAATTTCGGAACTTCTGAGAACAAGTTCAGAAGTTAGATGAAATGATTCAGAAAGACCTCAAAACTTTTGAATTATGTTCAGAACTTGAATATTATAACTTGATATTCATGAAAGCCACTTAAAACTACATACTTCTAAATATACAAAACAATTTGATATTTCAGAAGTAAGTTTGAACAATTTATAAATCAGGTTTTTAACTTCAGAAGTTTGTTCATACTTCTGGGTTTTGTTAACATGAAAATCAGTATCCATCTTTTCAAATCTTGATGACAAATGAAAGAAGCAAAGCATCATGTATGAGTATCACTCCCCCTTGAATCATGAGTAAAGATATAAATCTCCCCCTTGAATAGTGCTAAAGATAGAAATGGTTAGAAGAAAAAAAATAATAATTGATAAGTATCATTATACAACAACTTTAAAAATGTAGACTTAGTAGTTCTGAGTATTGAAGGATAGACTTCTGAAAAGTTAACTTCAGAATTCTGAATGAATAAGTCTCAGAATTTAGTTCTTAATTCTTAGTTGGTATAAAATACTTATATAGACAAATTCATCATGCCTAATTTGCTTACCAAGAAATTAAAACGTTTTTCATCAAGTGCTTTGGTAAAAAAATTTGCTAATTGATAATCAGTTTGAACAAAAAACATTTCTATAGTACCATTCACAACATCATCCTTAATGAAATGATACCTCACATCAATATGTTTTGTCTTTGAGTGTTGAACATGATTTGCTGTAATAGCTATTGCTCTTTTAGAATCACAATACAGATGAATCTTTTTAAATGTATAACCATAGTCTTTGAGTTGAATTTGCATCCAGATGACTTGTGAGCAACATATGACAGCTACTACATATTCAGCTTCTGTAGTAGAAATGGATACACAATTCTGCTTCTTGGAAGACCAACCTACAAGTCTATCACCCAAAAATTGACATGATCCAGATGTGCTTTTCTTGCCTAATTTACAACCACCATGATTTGCATCTGTGAAAGCAGTTTTTTCATGTCCAGAATCCTTAGGATACCAAAGTCCCAAAGAAGGTGAACTTTTTAGGTATCTAAAGTATTCTTTTAGCAGCAAGAAGATGAGATTCTTTAGGATTGGCTTGATATCTTGCACAAATACATGTGACAAACATTATATCAGGTCTACTTGCTGTTAAGTAAAGCAAAGAACCAATAATACCCCTGTACTTCTTTTGATCCACAGATTTACCAGATAAATCAGGATCAATTTTAGTAGCAGTAGCCATTGGTGTTTTAATACTAGAACAGTCAGACATGTCAAACTTTTTAAGTAAGTCAAAAACATACTTAGTTTGATTAATGAATATTCCAGTGGGAAGTTGTTTAACTTGTAAACCAAGAAAGAATGTTAACTCTCCCATCATACTCATTTCAAATTCAGTTTGCATGATCTTCTAAAAAATTTTACAAAATTTTGGATTTGTACAAGCAAATATAATGTCATCCACATATATTTGTATTAAGATCATGTCTTCACCTTCCTTTTTTAGAAATAAAGTTGTATCTACTGTACCTCTTTTGAAGTTAGAATTCAGAAGAAAAGTTGTGAGAGTGTCATACCATGCTCTTGGTGCATGTTTAAGTCCATATAAAGCTTTTTCTAAGATTTAAACATGATCTGGAAACTCTTTGCTAACGAAGCCTTCTGGTTGTTCAACATATACTTCTTCATGATGAATTCCATTCAGAAATGCACATTTGACATCCATTTGAAAAACTTTCACGTTTTTGTGAGCTGTGTAAGCTAGAAAGATCCTAATTTCTTCTAGTCTAGCTACGGAACACACGTTTCTTCATAATCAATGCCTTCTTGTTGACTATAACTCTTTGCTACAAGCCTTGCTTTATTTCTCACAACAATTCCATGTTCATCTTTCTTATTTATGAAAACCCATTTTGTGCCCATAATTGATTTCCCTTTTGGTTTTGGAATTAGTTTCCAAACTTTATTTCTTTCAAATTGATTTAGCTCATTTTGCATGGCTAATATCTAGTCTGGATCCTGAAGAGCTTCACTTGGCTTTTTGGGTTCCATACTGCTTAAAAAATTCACATACAGACATTCATTAGATCTGGTTGATCTGGTTTGTACACCTTTTGAGACATCACCTATGATCTGCTGAATTGGATGAGTTGATGTCCATTTGTTCACATTTGGCAAAGGTTGAACAAATGAGACATTGTTTAAAGAGTCATAGTCATCAATGATTGCATGTGATTCAGAAATTAGATTGACTACTAAATGAAAATATGAAGACTCCCCCTTAAATTGAAGATTATGTACTGGTTCAGAAGAAATAGTCACTGGTTCAGAAACAAGCATGGTTGGTTCAGATGTAACTGGTAATGTGTCAGAATTGACTTGTACAGATTCAGAAGTAGGAATTTTTGAATTTAAGGTTGAGATAGTTGGTGCAGAAAGATTTGATATTGTGGTTTCTGTTGAAACTTGATTTGGTATTCTTCTGAGAAGAGATGGATTCTGATAATCTGCAGAAACAGTAACTGAAATATCAAATAAGTTTTGACATAATGAATCTAAATTTGCCTTTAGTAAAGATTTAGATTCATAAGTATGATCAGTATAGCTCTTTTCTGAATCTAATAGTTCAGAAACTGGATTAAGCTTGAGTTCTGAACTGTCTTGTTCAGAAGTCATTGTTGGCTCATGAAATATGATATTTGAAGTTTCAATGATCTTTTAAGTGCCTTTGATGAGAACACTGTATGCCTTGGATCTTTAGGAATAGCCAACAAACACTCCAGCTACTTCTTTAGGAGCAATTTTGTCTAAGTGATGTATGTCATTCAGAAGAAAACACCCGCATTCAAAGATTTTAAAATAATCAATAGAGGGTTTTCTCTTTTTAATAATTTCATAGGGAGTTTTGAGAAGTTTTCTGTTGAGAATGGTTTTGTTCTAAGTAAAGCAAGCAGTTGCTATTGCTTCTGCCCAAAGAGATAAAGGTAATTCTGAATAGGCAAGCATATAGTTTTGGCAGCCTCTACTAAGGTTCTTTTCTTTCTTTCAACTACTCATTCTGTTGAGGAGTTCTTGCAGCGGAAAAATTATGAGATGTTTCAATAGAATCCAAAAAATTCTGAAGTGTAGAATTTGTAAATTCTATGCCATTATCACTTCTGATCTTTTGGATAGGAAGTTGAAGAAGGATCTGTATTTTTCTTAGAAAAGGAATAAGTACAGCAGAAGTATCAGATCTAAGTCTTAGAAATTCAACCCAAGTATATCTTGATTATTCATCAACTATTACTAGGATATACTTCTTTCCTCCCATGCTTTGTGTCTTCATTGGTCCACATAGATCCATAACATGCAGAACTTCTTTTTATCTTTCCAAGCTCACATGCAGAACATAATGAATTTCTTTCAAACTTAATCTTTGGCAAACCTCTTACTGATTTATGCCTTTCCAATTCAGAAATTTCTTTGAAATTTAGATGAGATAACCTCTTGTGCCGCAAACAACTTTCATTTTTCATGGTATTGGAAATATAACAAACTCCATGCAGTTGACCATCTTCAGTGAAAGTAGCAGTGTAGATATCTCCATCTCTATAGGCTGTTAACTTGTTTAGGTTTTCAGAACTAAGAACATGACAAAAGTTAAGGTCAAAATGTACTTTCCAGTATTTGTCACAGAACTGACATATATTAAATAGAATATGCTTGGGACCCCAACAAATAAAACTTTCATGACAGTAACATCTCCCTTTTTAAAAGTTCCATATCCTCTGACATATCCGTTTGCATTGTTTCCAAAGCTAACTGTTCCTCCATATCTTTTATGATAATCAGTTAGTAAATCTTTGAAAGGTGTCATGTGTCTTGAACAACCAGAGTCTAAAACCCCCACATGACACATCTGCAAAAACAATTATTGTGTTTTAGGTACCCATTTAAAATTGGGTCCTTTCAGATTAGCTATAACAGTAGGAATTCTGAATTTGGATTTAACAGGATGCAATTCATAAGTTTGTTTAGAAGTTTGATTGATTTATCTTTATTGGGTTTGTTTTTGTTTGCCAAATTTGCTGAAAAATTCTTAATTGGTTTCTTAGGATCTTACTTGTTGTTGTTGGATTTGATTTGAAAATTATGATGTCCATAGTTCATACAATGAATATGATTCTTAAGAACCTTTAATATCTCAATACATAAGCAAGAATGAACAACATTCGTTTTATGAATTGAATGTTTGCTTTTATTCAAAGTATTTGCCTTGGTTACATCAAATTTGTTAAAAGTGGAAATACTATCTTCCAAACTATAGTGGATAGCTCTGTAAAAGATAAGAAATGTGGATTAGTATAAGAAGGACTTTTATTAACATTCTTTTTTGAATTTTGAATTTTGAATTTTGAATTTGGATTTGCAGATTTAGAATTAGAAGACTGTCCTTTTTCAAAAAATGTGGATTAGTATAAGAAGGACTTTTATTAACATTCTTTTTTGAATTTTGAATTTTGAATTTTGAATTTGGATTTGTAGATTTAGAATTAGAACACTGTCCTTTTTCAAAAAATGTGGATTAGAATAATGATGATTTCTGTTGTAAAAGATGTGTCTTTAAACTCATTTTTAAAAGGAGTAGAATATGATCCTGTAGAGGAAGTATTTTCAGAAGATTTATAACGTTGATATTCATTTTTCAATAATACACCATTAATCATTTCTGAAGGCAATTATGATTTTTCAGATTTTAATTTCTCGCCCTCAGTCATAGAAGATTTAGATTTGTAAACTATGTATTCATCTTTTTCTATTATTTAAATAGTAGGATCATCATCAATATCTGAATCCGAGGCATTCATTAAATATGACAAATTGTTCTGAGTCATATTTGATGCAAAAAAATTTAAGTTCTAAAGTTTCTCAGATTCATCATCAGAATTATTATAAAATATTTCTGAATACTCAGCATTATCATTTAAAGATTCAATTTCTGAAAAATTTTCATATATTTCTTCAAGAATTTCTTTAGAATCTACTTGAGCTTCAGCTTCAGCAATAATTTCTGATGTACATTCAGAAGTTGCCTTTAGAAAAACTTCAGATTTAAACTCAAAAGATACTTCAGATTTAGTATTTGGTTCAGAAGTACTTTCAGAAAGATCTTCTGAAGTAATTAATAATTCAAATTTTGTTTTAGAAATTCTTTCAGACCTTATTTCTGATTCAGAATTATTGACTGAATCACCTGAGTCAAGAGGTTTTTCTTCTGAAAACAAAGTCTCTAACTTTACAAAAGGAATCCTTTCAGGCAAAGAATGATCAAGAAGTTTATTTACTGCACCTTTATTATTTTTATTGAAATTTTTCATTTTTGAAGCATCATATAAATTTGCAGGTGCCTTTTTTAAAGTTTGACTTTCATTGTATCCTGAACCTTCTTTGATATTATAAAACTTTGAATTTTGAGCTTGACTTGTTAATATGTTCAAAGTTTGTTTAGTTTGACCTCTTGTAAAATTCAGATCTTCTAATTCCTTGATCATTCTGTATAGATCAAGTCTTTCTTGATTCAGAAAATTGATTTTGACATTTAGAACTTCTTTTTCAGATTTTTCATTTAAAATATATTTTTGCATACTATCCATCTATTCTTTTCAACAAATATTTTTCTTTACAAACTTTTTCAAGTGTTTCTTCAGCATTTTGGCAATTTTGTTTATAGATTTGACTTTCAACTCTAAACTTATTGACCAATATTATCTCACCTTTTATTCCGTTTCTGAGATTTTCAAATTCAGAAGTCATGTTCAGAATTTGATCTTGCATGTTGTTTTCAGAATTATCAGAAGTTAATGAAGAATTTGTTTCAGAATTTAGCTAAGAAGAAGAAGTTTGTACCTCAGAATCATGTGCAAAAGTATTTTCTGGATCCATCTAGCACATGTACTAGTTTGAAGCATAATGGGCAACTTCTTCATCATATTCTCCATCACTCCATTTCAACCAATCTTCTTCATATTTTGTTACTAGAGCTGAATTCATTTCCTTCTTCTTTAAAAGTACATGTTTCTTTTCATAGTAACCAGTATTTTTGACTTTAGGCATTTTGCACTGTCTTGCAAAATGGCTAGGTTTTCCACAATTAAAATATGTAGCTGGTTCTGTTGTATTTTGTTGAACAACATCTTGACTTAAGATTTTCTTTGTTCCATCTTCAGATTTAGATTTATTTTTGTATTTTTGATTATATCTTTGATTAAATTTGTCTTGTCATAAAAGCAATATTATCAGAAATCCTTTTCAATTCTTCATCTGATTCATCTCCATCACAAAGAGCAGATTCTGAGATTTCACAAACTTTGTTCTTTGATGACATGGTCATTGAACTGTTTAACTTCTTGCTTAACAAGGCTAGAGTTTCATTTGTCTTTTTCTGTTCATCTTGTTTGGTCTTGATTTGGTCTTCTTTTGAAACAAAATCCCATACACATCATGGAGCGTTTTTCTAGACAAATTTCTAGTAACCATGTTGTCAGAGAAGCTAGACCATTCATTACCCAGATTGTTCAGAAACTTGTTGTTAATTTCTGAATTGGATTTTTGAACACCATTTCTTCTTAAATCATTCCGAATATTGTTGAATCTATGATAAGTCTCTGTGATTGATTCACCCTCTTTATATCTGAAATTTTCATATGTTCCTACACAGATGTTAAATCTCTGGGCTTTAGCTTTAGTACTCCCCTGCATCTGAGCCTCTACCTCATCCCACATAGTTTTGGCCGAGGTTAGACTGTCAACTCTGTTGAATATCTCATTTGGTATAGCCATTGTGAGTAAAGTAAGTGCCCTTCTATCAACCTTGGCTTGATCTTTCTCAGCATTACTATACATTCATGGACTTTTCTTGATTTTTCAACCAGGAATTTCAGGGGTTGTTTCAGTTCTTGGAACACCTGGAATTTCTACATATACTTCAAGCGGACCGTTGATGATAGATTGCATCAATGCCTCATCTATGTTATCCAAGAATTGAATCATTCGAATCCGCCATTGATGATACTAACCCAAGAACAGTGTTTGTGGTTTAGTTTCAGATTCGATGGAGACGATTGTTTTGACATCTTGAATTGAATGATCGCAAATTCACCTAGGTTTGAAATTTAGAACTATTCGAATCAATCTTGAATATATCAATCAAGAATTTCAAAAACTTTTCAGATCTAACAGTTCTTAACAGAATTATCAAACTGATGAATTTGCTCTGATACCAATTGTTAGATCCCAAATATCAAAATGTAGAAAGAAAATAGAATATAGAACAAGAATTATAGCAGGAAGTCGGATGTAGTATTGATATTGACAAAGTTACACAAATATGTCTTTTCAGTACAAAAGATCTATGAACGTTCGATCTAACAGACACTCTATTTACATACAATAGGAAATGCTAAAATGACAGTACATTACATGAAAGACATACAAAAATAAGTTCAGAACTACTTCTGAACGACTTTCAGAACATACTTTAGAACATACTTCAGAACTTCTTCAGAACTTCTTCAGAACAACATAGTAACCTTCAGAACAACATAGGAACCTTCAGAACTTCTGAAGTAGCCACTTCAAAAGTTATGCCTTAGTCATTCTGTCTTTGGACTTCTGAGCTTCTGAGCTTTCTTTCTTTATCTCTTTAGAACACTTCAAATCCGAAGCTTCAGAACCACGACTTCTTTGAATCTATCTTATGATCTCTATCACTTCTTATCCTTTTCTATCTCCCCCTTTGTCCTCACATCAATCAGTGATTCAGATCTGGTTGTCCCCATCCCTGATGAGATTGAGAAACATGCTATTCATACATCAGTATTGTTTCGACAATCTGATCTTTGGAAAGCTACATGCACAGGACCTGACAATACTTCTCTCATGAATTGTCAGAAACATGTCAGTGGTCCTCAGGACAATACCGTTGCATGTAAAATCCCTGAGAATAATCCTTCGGATATTCTTAAGGCACCCCTATGTAAACACTCATCCTCTCCTCTTCTTTCTGCTAACCCTGAGCTCTTTTTGGCTCATCTTTCTTTCTTAACGACAGGTATTTCTCCAAAGTTCTCTTCAGCAACTACGATCACTACGAGCAAGTCTCCTACAAATCCATCAAAGTGTCCGTCCACTATTGATTTAAAGGGCGTAAAGCTTGAGAAGCATCTTCCCAAGTTCCCACCACAACCCAGGGCAACCCCTCCGATTATTCTACCTCCTCCCTCATTTCCAGCGATGGAGTATCTGGTGAATGAGTACACTCTAACGAAACAAGGGGTAGATAATCTCTGGTTTACTTCAGAGAGGATTTACAAGCAGGATGTTGTGCTTCCTGCTTTGTGGACAACAGTGAGCAATCTGTCCACTGATGTTCAATCAATGAGAGACGATCAGACCTCCATTGACATCAACATCAAAAACCTCTTTGATCGAGTTGATCAACAGAGAAGGCAATCGCTGCCATTCAAAAGGATAAAGCAGAGATTCTTCGCCTCCTCGCCAGCCTCTCTGAAAAGGCTGACGCTGATCGAAGCTAGCTAGGTCAGATCTCTGCCACTCAGGTCTCTCAAGCCGCTGATCTCTCTTCCATCAACTCCAATGTGCACACTCTTCTAGTGCACACTCTCCCTGTGAATAAAAAAGAGGGGGAGAAATTTGCATAAGAGCTCTCTGATCAGCTAATTGGGACTGATCCTCAGTCTAGTCAGCCACCACCACCACCACCTCGCACTCAAGATCAAGAGCAACCAATCCTTGAGGAAGGTGATGAAGAAGAACAAGAAGATGATGACGATGATGAAGCTGAAGACGTTCTTCAATACTCCCTCAAGGATGATGATGACGATGATGATGAATTTTGGGATACTCATATACCCAAGATCGGTGCATCTGGGGGAGTCCTATCTGCTAGCTCTCCAGGGGACAGGCAAAATCCTGAAAAGGACCAACCTGGTCCCTCAAACAAAAATGACGAAGTAGTAGATATTGATTCTACTCCTGTAGATTCAGAGGGGGAGCACACCATTAATGTAAACCTCCCTCTCATTCCCTTTCATCCCATCTTTGAACCTTCTACCCACCCATCTTATCCACCTCCAAATTTTGGAACTGACGAACCTATTCCTTCTTCTCCATTCTCAGTGAGCCAAGTCCCCCTAAGGACTCTCCCTTTTTGAGGGAACCTTTCTTTCAAGAGCAGTTCTTGTTTATATCCGACACTGACTCTAAAGAGGAAGAAGGTTTTATCCCAAGGCAGCGTGTACATAGACTTCCAATAAGCGAGCCAGAAAAAGAGGAAAGGTGAATAAACTTCCTAAGGGAGTTGGAAGAAAAAAGAATAAAGGTGCCCAACACCGCTGAACCAGAATAACCATTACCAATCAGTGTGGTGGATGAATTCTATTTCTTGTCTAAGGAAGAGAGAGCCCAAGTCCTTGAAGCTCAACGTATCAGGGATGAGAAGATGAAACAAACAAAGAATGATATTGAACTAGCTAGAAAAATACTCAAGGAGGATGCCGCAAGGGATGAAGCGACTAGCAAGCTGAACGAGAAAAGTGAAAAAGTCGCTGAAGGTCTGGCAGAAAAGCAGCTATCTCAAGAAAATCTGAATGTGAATCCTATCCATCGTCTCGAAAGTCTCAAATGACAAAACCTGGTTGTGGAATCACCGACTCTCCCACTTAAATCTCAAAAACATCAATCATCTCGCAAGTGGAGGGTTGGTCACCGGGTTGCCCAAGATTAAATTTGAGAAGACCCATCTATGTGGAGCCTGGGAGATGGGCAAAATGAAGAAAGTTTCACAGAAACCTAAGGTGGAACACAGCACGATTCGTCCTCTTCAACTTATTTACATGGATCTATGCGGCCCCATGAGAACTCACAGTATTCATGGCAAGAAGTAAGTTTATGTGCTGGTGGATGACGATTCTCGATACACATGGGTGAAATTTCTTCGCACAAAAGACGAAACTCCCGAGATGATCATTGCTTTCTTGAAGAATATTCAAGTGAAATTGGAGCTTTCCATCCAGACTATTCGCACGGATAACGGAACTGAGTTCAAGAATCGCACACTCAGCTCCTTTCTCACTTCGGTCGGTATCATCCATACATTCTCTGTGGCTCGTACTCCGCAACAAAATGGTGTGGTTGAACGACGTAACCGCACATTAGTTGAAGCTGCTCGCACAATGCTCGCTTATTCGAAATTACCACACTACCTTTGGGCTGAAGCAATCAATACCGCGTGCTACACTCAAAACCGTTCAATCATCAACAAGCGGTTCACAAAAACCCCATATGAGTTGATCAACAAACGTGTTCCGTCTATTCATCATCTTCGCACGTTTGGAGGACGCTGCTTTGTGTTGAATGACAAAGAATATCGTGGCTAACTACATACCAAATCCGACGAAGCATATTTTCTTGGATAGTCACCAAATGCATCTACCTATCGGATCTATATGAAAGGAGCCAAATGTGTCATCGAGAGCATAAATGTTCACTTCGATACAAAGGCTGAAATGGAATCCGAACCTCAAGATTCTGTACCTGAACTTACTGGCATATTAGCTTCAGAACACCTCCATTCGGAACCTGTTCCTCACCCGTCTCATCCAAATCAAGCTTCCACGTCCAAAACGCATCTTCTGATTTGGATGACCTTTTCGAGCATTTCTACTCAGATTATTTTGGACCTTACACTTCAATGCCAAAAACCATCTCTACCCCTATCACGGAAGTACCCGAGACCACGAGTCCTACTGGCTCTCCCTTATCTTCCGAAACGGTCTCACCGCAAGCTACTTCACATACAACTACACTACCTACAACTACTCAAACCCCTAAGGATAACCCCCTCCAACGGAACCACTTCCTCAAAACCACACACCTTCATCTACAAATTCGGAATCAACATCCCCACCCCCACAACCGCATCACGCTCAAAGGGATGTTTCTTAACAATTACATATTCTGGTTTTCGGTGCTTGTCTTTCTAACAATTTCAGTTTTGAGGGGGAGCGGTAAAGATTTCATGGCGCCCATAAATGATCATGACTTTCCCGACGATGAACATCCCATGCCTTCTCATTTAGTAGATGCACCGAGCATAAACCTTCCAAATAGAGATAACGTACTTCTGCCCCCGATGGAAAACAAGAGGCTTGACCCGAACAACCATCGTCGGGACTTAAGTATGGTTCTGGAACATAAAGTCATAATGGAGATTATGAAGCGTCATCCTCTTCGCTTTGGCTTTTCATTGGAACACCGCAACCCGGTCTTTTATCAGCGGCAATTTGGTACACCATACAATATCATCCGGAGGAAGGCAATCATCATTTCACCGCGTAAATCGATGACTATGTTACCCGCTTAACTCCATCCCGTCTACGATGAGTTCTCTACCTCCCTGTCTCCGATAATTATGAAGACCCTATGAATGAAGAGGAGCTATGCCGAGACATTCGAGCCTCGGGCTTCAGCGAACCACTTACCTCTATCGGTCTATTCAAACGCATGTATCTACCACAAATCTGGTTCACCCTGTTTTCACTGATCAATCGTTGCCTAACGAGGAAACACACTGGATTAGACAAAGCCAGAATGGTGGTACTGAGGATCTTTCATGGAATCATCTACAGTGGCAACTACGACTATGCATCCCTTATATGGACCCACTTGGCAGAATTCGTCTCACAAAAAGGATCTGGACGAGACCGACAATTCTTACCCTACCAACGGTTTCTTCAATTAGTCATCCATTCAATGATGAACTCACGCCAGGAGATTGCACGAATAGCTATCACACCTGTCGGGGCATCCTTTCTCCATAGGCACATCAAACTAAATGACCGAGATTTTCCTTACATTATGCACATACCTGTAGCCCTTCTAGCCGTTGCTGATCAGACTACACCTAGTGTGACAGCGTATAGGGAGAGTATAGGCTTAATGGCTCCTCCAATACAGGTTCAGCCTGCCTAAGAGCCAAACCAAGAGGAACAAAATGAGGGAAACGAGGGTATTAGACTAGACGAGCAGGTTCAGGATCAAGGGGATCTTGAATAGGGTGTTGAGAGAATAGATGAAGTGAGGGGATATGAAGTGGGAGGTGCATCTGATCAGCCGAACCAAACTATTGCCAGCCCTACCATTCCCATTCCTCCCCCATCCCGTACCACAATCGCCACCACATCTCAACCAAATGTTCGCCCGCAACGCTTAAAACGTCTAGTCAGCTGAAGCCGAGTAATTTCTCATTCATCCTGAACCGAGTCTGACTCTGATGAAAATCTGGACCTAGATGACTCGTCTGCAGATCTCCACCCAAGACATCGACGCCGACTTAACGCTGAGGATGATCCTCTTACCCATATTGGTTGCCAACCTTCTATACATGAGTCATCATCCAATGCCGCTAATTCTGTTAATGTGCCCGCCGATACTGAACACATATTTGAACCCGTTTTCGGAGAAATAAGGAGAACGGAGGGAGATATAGTCGAAAATGAATGTGAGCATGAGTGAAGGGGAGAGGAATATGAACGAGATTCAGATACCTATCCCACCTTTCCGGGTAACCGAGTCCTTTATTGATACTCATTCGTTGGGTACCGATATCGGACAAGACGTTGTGGACCCAGCAACGCAAGTGCACGCCACCACCGTCCACTCCGTAGCCTCACAACAGACTATGGTTTCATCACTTGCTGCGTGTTAATCACCTTATCTAGCTCCCCTCTTTCGGGAGGCATAGCTATTGAAAACAGAAGTAGTATCCCGCCTACTTCAACTTCACTTCAAAGCACACAAGGTCTAGAGCCCCCAAGGACACATGAGTCTTTACACACCACGGATCTTCGTGACCCGGTCGGAACTTCTATAGTGATATCATCAGTTGACACTTCACAATGATTGGAAGGAAATCCTACCGGTGCTACCATTTTGCCAACACGGAACGTAGGTCCTATAGTTGCTACAACTGTTATGTCAACGAATGTTCTACATGACTCCGGTGTTACTATTACCCATAGAGGTACTGCTTCACCATCCTTCACTGTTGATCCGGCTACACAAGCCTATTTTGAAGCTCACTTTCAACGCGCACAAAATTCCCTGGATGAACATCAAAGACGCATGTGAGATTTCTTTTCTACCTTGTGTTCTTCTTCGAAACCTGCTCAAGCTTCACGTGCAAGTGCCTCTCGTCCGAGTACGAGTCGATCTTTGAGCCTCAATCAGACCATGAGCACCACGCTAGGCCGCATACCCCACGCCAGACTCAGTTCAATAATGATGAACTGATGTCTATGCTCCTGGCTAATTTAATTGCCGAAGCCGAAGCTCGTGGTCTTCCTAATGATGAGCTGACTGGCCTCCTACGAAGAAATCTTGTTATCCCGACGGTCATAAGACATTTGTTCAATGGCTTCAAAGCACATGTTGATCAAAGACTGGATACTATTGAAACTCGGATACAGCAAAGTGAGGACACTTTCCTGGGAGCAATTGCGTCTCTTCGACTTGAGATACAACAATCGTGTCAACCGTCCAAACGATTCAAACGACGTCGACCTGATTAGGACGATCTGGATTCCGGTCCCAATCGCCCTGCTGTGGAGACATGTCACCGAGTTACACGATCTCGACCTCTGACAAAACTAGCTTCTACTATAACTCCGGGTACGTCATCTTCTGCTCCTCCGACGTGCCAACAAGCTCAACCTCCTCCCGTGCAACAACAAACAAATCAGTCAACGATTGAAAAACCTACGGCCTATTTTGATTTTGAGAGTATGTCCCGTGCCATTGAACCGAAATCGATAAATGAAGAACTCGTAGATGTTCAGAATATACGGACACAAGTAAAGAATTGGTTCAAAGATCCGTATGCTCCAGTGTTGAGTGAAGAAGACAATTGGCATCTTCAGCATACAAGCAACAACTATACACCGGGAACGAATATCACCACCGGATTATTACCTCATTAAATCCGATGGGAAAGACTGCTGAAGAATCGAAAGTCAAAATGGGTAAACCAACAGATCAAGGTGCCCTATCTTGAAGAAGATTAAGATATTCGTTGAACAAAAGAACCCTGCTGATCTTACACATATTCATCTAGTCACAGAAATGAGTGTTGAACAACTTAACTAGTATGTATGGCTACTAAAGATGAAAGCTCTAAAACCGGAGGAAGTCATATCAAGGCACAAGATAGTAGGAATAAAAGAGATAAAATTTGAGAAGGTACTTCAAGTCAAATTTCCTACTTTCAAAGTGCTTCGCGATAATGGCAAAGAATACTTCTTCACAGAAGCAAATTTTGCTAATATTGATGTGGTTGATTTTGAGACATTGTATACGTAGCTAAGGGACAAAGATAAGAGATCTTTTGATGAGCAAAGAGCATTAAGAGCAATTGTCTGGCATGTTCAGAAAGAACTAAGATACAACTATCTTCATGATTTACAAAGAGGATTGGAGAGTCAACAAAAGAAGATATACATGGCAAAAACTAATCAATCAGTCCCCGATCTGGAAAAGTTAAGCGTACTGAAATTTTTGACTATACCTTCTTATGGTATGGTTTACTTAAATGACACTGGGAGAAATGGTTTCTAAGGTTCTTTGAAGTTGTTGCTTACTCAGATGGAACTTTATGGAGAATTCGGAGAAGGTTAACTATTGAGATAAATGATGAAATGAAGAAGCACATAAAGTTGAAAGCTAAACAACGCAACAACATTTTTGAAAGCATTTGACATTATTGATAAACGTTTGATCTACAGGAAAACTCTAAGAAGATTCAAAGGAATGTTTGAGCTGCGGAAGTAAAGGCTTATTTTGATACAAAAGGGGAGATTGTTAGAAGATAGATTTGATTGTATTAAAATAAGGAAAGGATATTCTCTATGTAAATAAGGCAAGTATATAATGCCTTAAACTCTACATTCCTTATAGTATTAGAAATCCTAGCAATATAAATAGAGGTGATGGGTAGGTCATTCATACGATTAGAGAGAGAGAAGTATTGTTATTATTATGAGCTTTCATTGTAACCAAATACACAAGTGAGATATAATACTTATATTCTTCTCTAGATTATTCACATTCTTTGCACTTTATAATACTTTAATCGTACTTGATTGTGAATCTGGGATCCACATCAGGATTGATGCCATCTAGAACGTGAGTAAAGACGTACCATCAACGGGCATTTTCTGATAAACTTTGCACCATCAACGAATTGTGGTTTATCAGTGGGGATGTCAACTAAAGAGACATAGTTGCTTGGTTTCACGATGGCTTGCTTAGGGGTGAATGTGCATTCAGCAGCCCCTACAAATTTGGTCACTGGAAGAAGTTCGTCTTCAACGTACTTGAACGGAGTGCTTGAAGATGCCATTGATGTTTCAAATATGGGAACACCAAATAGAAAAATCATGGCTTAATACAAGAAAGTGTAAACTAGATATTTTGGTACAAAGATTACCGAGATAATAAGAAAAATAAGTGCTTTGATGAACAAAATCAAAATAGTTGTTGTATTTGGTAGAATTTGAGAAAGAAGTTGTTAACCAAAGTTCATTTAGAACAAAATACCAAAATGCTTATTTATGCTATTGAAATATACCATAAACAGTTTTCAGAAATGGTTTAGATGATTTTTTGGATCAAAGTATACCAAAGTGGCTTCTGTTCTAAGTAAAAACTTAGAACATGTTTTTAAGAAGATGGAGTTTTAGGACAATTATAAAGCAGAAAAGATCTTAATAACAAGAAGTTATACAATATGAGTAGAAGTTATAAACAATATTCAAGTTGTTGTCCATAAATAATAATCTAAAAATAAGGATCAAACCGTGAGAAAAACTAGAGAATGAGAAAAACGCACCAGTGCGTGTTCTTGGAAAATGCAAAGAAAATTTGAATTCCTTTGCTTTGAGAAAATATGAGTGCGTAAAGAGTGAAAAGGAAATGATTTTTTCTTTATATAGGAGGATTAGAGAGAAAAAGGAGAGAGAAGAATGCAGAACGACGGTTTTAGCTTTTTTTGAAATGTAATGATGACCTATACCACGTTCCTAGGGTTTGATTGGATAGGAAATGTTGAGGTCCGTCGTGTGTCAGAAAAGGTCTAACGTGTCCTTTTTGGAAAAATGATACGATTATCATTTAAATATAAATGCTAATCATTATCCATTTAAAATCCTCATCATAAGCAATAAAATATTGTTGGTGGTGGGTTTTCTCGTTTAGAGAGTCATTCTCTGAAATAGGAAATGCTCAGAGAGTGTAGGGAAAATAAATTCATTCCTTGGTAAGATATTTGGCTTACTTAATCAGAGTGTAGGTGATCAGTAGTTGGATTGAAAGACATTTTGTAACTAAATAAGGGTTAATCACTAAGAAGTTTCATTCTTCAGCGTTTAACATACCAAGTGTGCTGATTAACAGATTGAATCTGGTCTGATCAAGAGGTTTTGTGAGCTGATATTCAGTGGGTACAAAATGAAGTTCAATTTCACCATTCATAACATGATCTCGAATAAAGTGATATCGGATCTCGAAATGCTTGGTTTTTTAGTGAAGTACATGATTCTTTGCGTTAGCGATAGCACAAGTGCTATAATAGTAAATAGGGATTTTGGAAAGTTTAAGGTCATAGTCTCTGAGTTGGTTTCTCATCCAAAGAATTTGGGGACAACAACTTCCAGCGGCTATATATTCAGTTTCAGCGGTTGATGTGGACACTTTTTTACTTGTCCAACTAACCAACTTACCACCTAGTAGCTGACAACCACCAGTGATACTCTTCCTATCAATCTTGCAACATGCAAAATCACTATCAGAATAACCATTTAGATCGAACCCTCAGCCCTTGGGATACCAAAGACCCAAATTAGGAGTTCCTTTCAGATATCTGAAGATTCTCTTCACAGCGATCAGATGAGATACCTTTGTTTCAGCTTGATATCTTGCACAGAGACATGTAGAATACATGATATATGGACGACTAGTTGTAAGATACAGTAGGGAGCCTATCATTCCTCTATTGGAAGTGACATTGACTGGTTTCCCATCAGGGTCCTTATTTAATATCGGAGGAGGTGCCATAGGAGTCTTCATTGCTGAACATTGAGTCATTTCAAATTTATTCAGCATGTATTTAACATATTTGCTTTGACATATAAAAATGCCTTTCTTAAATTGCTTAATCTGCATGCCTAGAAAAACGAGTACATAATTTGAGTCTTATGGAACCAAAATAATATCATCAACATAAATTTGAGGAAGAATGGTATGACCTTTGTATTTCCTAAGAAAAAGGGTTTGGTCAATTTTTCCACGAACAAAATTTTCTTTTAGAAGATATTTAGAGAGGGTATCATACCAAGCTTTAGGAGCCCGTTTTAACCCGTAAAGAGCCTTTTGAAGAATGAAAACAAAACTACGGTGTTTTGGATCAGAGAACCCAGGAGGTTGCTCAACATAAACTTCCTTTTTAAGTTTACCATTTAGAAAAGCACTTTTAACATCCATTTGTAAACTCTAAAGTCTTTATGGGCAGCATAAGCTAAGAAACGTTTTATGGCTTCTAGTCTAGCAACATGAGCGAAGGTCTCATCATAGTCTAATCCTTCTTCTTGTCTGTTTCCCTGATAAACAGGTCGAGCTTTGTTACGGATTATAGTGCCATTTTCATCTAGTTTGTTACGAAAAACCCATTTTGTGCTTATAACAGTTTTTCTAGATGGACGATGTACAAGATTCCAAACTTTGTTTCTACAAAACTCTGTTAGCTTTTCTTGCATAGCAGAGACCCAATTTCGATTAGTGATATCATCATCGATCTTCTTAGATTCGGTTAGAGAAATAAAGTTTACATAAAGAAAAAAATTACCTGTACCCCTACGGGTTTTAATACTTGCGTTTGGATCACCAATAATTTGATCTATTGGGTGATTTGCAGTCCATCGCTGAGCTAGTAGTTGAGGAGTTTGATCAACATGAGATTCAGCGACTTGTTCTTGTTTAGGGAGAACGGTGAATGCGTCAGTAATAGGTTGTTCAACATTCCTTATCATCCCTGGTGGAGATCCAAAGGTTTGTGCATTCCCTTGTGTTGAGATAGGAGCATGATTATTCACTGATTAATTACCATCGGAGGAATCAGAGGGAGAAACTGATTTAAGGGTGTAACGTCTATCCCTGATGAGGATGGATCATTACTTGTACTAGGAATGAAGTTAGGAACATCATCATCATTATTTTCAGCGATAGGGGGTATCCGAAAATAAGATTCAGGTTCCCCATAGTGAGATTTCATCCAATTATCTAGTTCCTCATCGTCTTCAGAGATACGAATAGAATTCGATGAGAGAGATTCATCAAAATTCACATGCATGGTTTCTTCCACATGTTGTCTTCTTTTGTTGAAGACTCTGAATGCCTTAGATACTGAGGAGTATCCAAGAAATATACCATCACGTGACTTTGGATCAAATTTTCTTAAATGATCTCTGTCATTTAGGATATAACATTTACATCCTAAGATATGCAAATATTTCAGAGAGGGTCTTCTTCCATGAAATAATTCATAGGAAGTCTTCTTGAATCATTTGACTATCAGGGATCGATTTTGAGTGAAACATGCAGTGTTAACTGCTTCAGCCCAGAATTGAGTTGGTAGACGCGATTCGCTGAGCATTGAGCGAGCAACTTCAATGATTGTTCGATTTCTTCTTTCAGCAACACCATTTTTCTAAGGGGTTCTCACTGATTAGAAAATATGAGTGATTCCTTTTTCTTCAAAGAAAGTAATCAGAGTACTATTTTTGACTTTAGTGCCACGATCACTTCTCATGGAACGAACAATCAGATTGTTCAGGACTTCCATTCTTTTGATGATGGAAATAATTTCATCAGGTGTATCGCTCTTGGATCGAAGAAAGAATACCCATGTATATCTGGAATATTCATCAACTATCACAAGAGTGTATTTCTTTCCAGACATGGATTTGAAGTCGACTGGTCGAAATAGATCAATGTGAAGTAATTGAAGAGGAGTGGTCACTTAGGAAACTTGCTTAGATCTGTAGGATGCTTTTGTCAGCTTTCCTTTCCCACATGTCGAACAAAGAGATTCCTTTGTAAAAGCATGTTTGGGGAGATCTCTAACAAGTTCTTTTTGAGATAATTCATTAATCATCTTAAAGTTCAGATGAGATAGCCTCTTCTGCCAGAACCATTTAATATCAGAGGAGGCTCTTGAGAGAAAGCACGCATTTTTAGAGTGAGAACTATCAATATTGTTGACATATACGTTCTATAATCTTTTTCCTTTTAGGGAAACTTTATCATTTTTATAAGTGGCCGCACATCAGGTCTTCGTGAACAAGACATTGAAACCTTTATCATAGAGTTGACTAATGCTTAATAACTTATGCGTTAGCCCTTCAACATAAGGAAGACAACTGAATGAAGTTGCTCCGTTGGATAGAACGCCATAACCCTTGGTGTATCCTCTGCCATTTCCACCAAAGGTCACTGAGGGACCTGTATCCTCCTTGTATGCAGAGAGTAGAGATTTTCTGCCAGTCATGTGTCTTGAACATCCGCTATCGAGATATCAGATACCTTTCGCACTCTGCATAAGACCAGAGGATTAATATTTCATATGTACCAATATTACTATGGGTCCTGCAGGATTAGTGGAAATAACAGGTTTGGCGGATATGTTACTTGCTGAGGAACTTTGTTCAATGGTTATCTTCACCTAGGATGTTTTACCACCCTTAGTGGATTTCACTTTAGCTGATTTCTCAGCGTGAGATACTTTCTTACAATATGCCAATCTTTCTGCTTTAGTAACATTAGGGAATTTACTAGCAATGTGGGTTGTTTCACCACAGTGATAGCACTTCCTATTTAAAGATGGGTTTTGAGCTGGAAGCATGCAGAGAGGAAGTCAATGCATTTTCAGGACCAGGACCAAGAATTCCTTTTTCCATTGTCCTAGGAGGAACAACTAGTTCCTCAGGAATAGATGGAGTAAGATCAATCTTAACTCTGGGAGTTGATCTCTAAACTAATCCAGGGATCTTTCTTCCAGATTTAGGATGACTTGATGAAGGAAGTGAAGGATTCTTCTTCATCTTTTGGAATTTATTGATCGTCGGAACATGGGCAAGGAACTTGTCCTTGATCACCTTCCTTGAATCCTTGGTAGAAGGTTTAGAAGGTCTTTTCTCAGAGATGGATGCATTTTTCAAAAAAGGGATTAGGGATAGAAGAAAGAAACATTCCAAAAATCAGCATGGAACGGTGAGTGTCTATTTCTTCTTGGTCAGGGGAATATCCTAGACCATTCTTGACCTTTTTAGAGATCTGAGCGTTGATGATCTCATTTACTTTGTCAGAAGCCTTACATCATCCTTCAATGGTAGCTTTTTCAGCCTTCAGATCAGCGGTGGCTTGTTCGCGCTCAGAGATAGTTTGCTCTTTCTCAATGTTTATTGTCTGACTTACAAAGATTTCATCTTTAAAATCTTCGTCGATTTTAGTGTGTTCTTTGATTTTAATATGAAAACTTTTAAGCTGTTCAGAGAGATCTATATTTATTTGTTCAGCTTTTATTTTTCCATTGAGAGCATTGTAGAAATCAACAGTCATTGAGTCAAGAGCTGATAAGCTTTTGGTTTCAGGTATAGAATAGTTTGAGGAAATAGGTAGCTGAGTCGATGGAGACTCTTATGAAGAAGTGTCAGATTCGTCTTCAGCTTCATGTATTCTGGCCATGAGACAGATGAAGGCAAGATCTTCTTCATCTGATGTAGATTCTTCAGAGGTGTGTGCCCATTTTTCTTCTTGATCCCAGCCAACTTCTTCAGCGACAAGACCTGTGCCCTTTCGATGGTTTTTCTTCAGATTTTTTTATGTTTTTCTTTTAACTTAGAGTATTTTTTTCAGTTTTAGATTTATCAGGGATCTGAGAATATGATGTAGCAGCAACCTTCTTGGATCTGCATTCGTTGGCAAAGTGACCTTTGCGTTGATAGTTGTAGCAGATTGCTGAGGGTTTTTCAGTAGGAAGAGCTTTTGTCTTATCAGAGTCGGTGATTGCTGGGGTTTTTCTGAAATAGCTCTTTATAGCGAATCTCCTGAAATTGTTAGTGAGAAGAGCTAGAGAATTGTCAAATTCAGAGATATCAGCATCAGTGATCTCTTCTGAGTTAGATTGATCTAATTCAGTGATAGAGGTGATAAAAGAGGATACAAGTTTTGAGGGTTCCATTTCTGAAGTCACTATAGCCAAGGAAGTACTTTTGGCAGATTTAGTGTCTTTAATGAGATTTATTTTTAAGGTTTGAGATTGCTCATGATTGAGCAATATTTCATACAAAGCACTTAAAGAAAGAGTTTCAATGTCCTTTGAGAACTTAAGACACGTTGTAGAAGTTTCCCATTGTTCAGGAAGAGCTTCCATGAACTTAGTTAGGATTTCAGAGTTAGACTACTCACGATTAACTATTTTCATGTTTATTAATAGACAGTTAAACCTTTGTGAATATGTGAAAGGGTTTCATTTTTAAGAGACATCAAGCTTTCATATTGCCTTACCTCATTGGTTCCTTCATATTGAACATAGAGAGTGTCCCACATGGACTTAGAAGTTCTCATCTTCATCACAGAGTGATAAACATCATCTGGAAGAGACGTTGCAATAACTGATCTAGCTTTTGAGTCAACATCTAGTTCTTTCTTGTCTTCTTCACTCCATTGATTTGGAGTTTTGAGAATTCCTATCTCAGGAATAACAGGGGTGTTATCAGTAGCTAGAACTGCTGGCACAAGAAGTGTTGGAACATATGGTCCATTCTCTAGATAGTAGGGGATCTTAGGATCTGACCCTTCTAGGAATAGAGTCATACTTTCCTTCCAGACTACAAAATTATCACGGCTAAATCTAGGAGGTTTAGACAAAGATCCATTATCTATATAGTTTGTGTTTGTGTTAGCCATTTTAAGATAGCAAGATATTAGTTGTTTTAAAAATTAGAAAGCAATAAACACTGCTATGAAAGGTTTAGCTAAAGAGCCATTATCTAATTCCACTTGTTGGTCCTATAGGAGTCTACAAAAGTTCAATGGATAATAGAAACAGTTTGTAGAAGGGGGGGGGGGTTGAATACAAACACAAGCTTTTTGTAGTTTTTAAATAAGTTTATATTGAATAAACAAATTTACAGTTGTAAGCGGAGTTAGAACAAGTATTAAACCTATTCTATTACAATTAAGAAAACACGAAGATGATGCACAAGAAATACAAAGAAATGCAATAGAATTTTAAGGAATAGAAAGTAGCATGCATAAAGATGAAGAAGGGTTCTTCATCTATTTATACTGGTTGCATTTAAGGCAAAGCAAAAGGTATATGTCACGTGTCAAATTTCTATTTGAGACTTGTCCTTTGTTCATAAAGCAACCATGCTTTTGGCCGAATATGAATAGTAACCAAATCAGATTTGATGGGGACATAAGAGACAATTCGTACATCTTTTTCAGACAAGGTATTGAGGTTTTGACTTTTGTGCATCGAGGATAAGATCAACATTAATCTTGCTGAGTTGGCCCCACTTTGATCACTAAACCAGAAGCTTCAAGGATGAAGACTTCAGGTATCACTAAGGCTTTGCAAAACCTCACACTTTAGATAGATGAACGTTGCTATCACTGAACCGCTTCAGATCACGAGCTATGATACCACTTGTTGGTCCTAAAGGAGTCCACAAAAGTGTATAAGTATCACATAGTTATAGAATCGGCGGGGGGGGGGATGAATACAAACACAAGATTTTTTAAGTTTAAAACATGTTTATTAGAAATAAACAAATTTATATATTGTTTGTGAAAATAAGGACAAGTAATAAATACCTATTCTGAAACAATCAAGAACACTAAGTTACGGTGCACAAGATTAAGGAAAGAAAGAATCAGAGGTTTGAGGAAAGACATATATGCATGAAGATGAAGAAGATGTTCTTCATCCATTTATACCCAATGCATTAAAGGCAGGTCAGAAGGTGCATTCCATGTGTCAAGCTTCCATTGCATACTTGTCCTTTGTTCATAAAGCAACCATGCTTTTAGCCGAATATCAATAGTAGATCTATCAGAGTTGGTAAGCACGTGGGAGGTAATAAATTAACTCCATACAAATTTTCTGACATAGGTAATGGGGAGGTGTCCTTTTGCGTATCGAGGATAAGACAAGTTCTAATCTTGTTGAGTACGCTTCATTTGATCACTGATACTGAGGACTTAAGGATAAGACAAGTTCTAATCTTGTTGAGTACGCTTCATTTGATCACTAATCTAGTTGAGTACGCTTCATTTGATTACTGATACCTGAAGGACTTAAGGATAAATTCTTGCTTCATGTTGACAATTCTTGCTGTTACTGAACCTCTTCAAGTCACCAACTAATTGTCTCTTTCTTCGATTCTGTCTTCAACAGTCGCTGAAGGTTCTTTTTGTGTGAACATTGAGTTCGTTCTTGATTAGTTTCAGCGATCACTAAGTCATCAATGTTTGCGTTCGTTGAACATGAACATAATCTAAATCTAAAATTTACGTTATGTATAAAGGATCATAATCAAATAACTGAAGGAGTTTGGATCAACAGTGGGCTGAGGGAAACTGAAAATGAGAGGGGGATGACAGACGAGGGCGCTACTGATTGCGCAACTAAAATATCGGCTTCTGAACCTCGTGATACTTCTATGTCGGATGGTGTTCGGACTGATTTACCAAATACTAATCTGGGTGGAGCAGATAACGATGATGACGAAGACGTTAATGACGATCATGATACTACTCGAATTCGTGCCCACATTGGTAGAAGACTACTAATAACTAATGACATTTAAGAATTTGAATCTAGGCGTATGGAAATACAGATTCTGGCTATTCATGCCCACATTGATAGAAGACACTTTTGAAATGTTTGTTATTTATGATCTTCAGGGTATTCTTCTATCATCTTTAGTTGAAACATAAAACGTGAGAATGATTAGACGGGTCGGAGAAAAATATGGTGGGCATGAGAAAAGATCAAAAAAAGAAGATCTTACCCAAACCATTCTAAGCAGGGAAGCCACATTTGCTACTGTGACACATTTTTGCGATCCAATATTGAAGAAGTCATTGTAATGTAAATGCACATCCCATACACTCAAGTGTCTCACAACATGATGTTGAATCACATATACATGGAGAGTCTACACATGTACTATCGACTTCTGATTCAGAGAGTGCTGTTATTGAACTAGGTAGGTGTCAGCTCCCGCCATTGACTTCAATTATTTGCACATTGATTCTAGATCCTACTTATACAAATTCTTAGACACATGCTGATATATCAACTTTTGAGAGTCTTCGTGCCTCAACCGGAACACCAGTAATGGTACCATCTTCTGGTACTTCACAAGGATAACATGGAACACCTACCAGCTTCAACATCATGCCAACAGTAACAGTAGGTGCAAATATTGATTCAAATGTTGTCGCAACAGGTATCCTGCGTGGACCAATTAATGTTAGTTCACCGTATATCATTATTCGCAATCTCTTCCAACAGGGGTTGATAACTATTAATAACACTTTGAAGAATTACAATGCTGACATTTTGAAATTGATCAAAGGCAAAGGCATTGCGAAGGTTGTTCCAGTCACAACTTTTATTCCTACACCACGTCCTTAGAATAACCTAACCATTGTTGAGTTAATGTCAATGATTTATGCCAAAATTCTTTCTCAAGCTAAACCGAACCAGGAAAATGTTGATCTAGTTGGCTTATTACGTCAACAGTCTAAAGGTGAAAGTGAAAATAATTATAGAACATAGTTTCAAGCTCTAAGGGATGAAACCTGGATCTTATTCGCATACGACAATCATCATCCGCTCCCCCTTGAAAAACCATCGGCACTCCCAACCCCGTGTCCATCGACCCCATAAGTGAGATATGGGATGGAGATGTTATTTAATCCCAAAATAAAACCAAGTAATAGAACCCATAAATGGAATTTGGATGGAGGTGTTCACCGAACCCAAATCAACCCAATAAATTGAACATGTTGATTTAGGTCTTTTATTGATCTTGAGTTTGAGTTGGGAGTGTTAGATTGTTTATTGAATTTGAGTTAGGATTTTTTATTGTTGTTGACTTGTTCTAGTTTTACGAAATTTTTTATTTGGTTTAGTTTGTATTTGTGTTGATGATCTTGGGATTCAGTTGTGTTTGGGTCTGAATGTTATCATGATGGTGCTTGATTGAACATGTGTTTATGATGGTGCTTGACTGAACATGTGTTTATGATGGTGCTTGATTGAACATGGTGGTACATGGTGTTTATTTCACCTTATGTAAAACATACAAATAATTCACCTTATGAAACAAATAGATTCTGTTTGATTTCATGAGGTGAAATAACATACAGTCATAAATTATGTTTGATTTCATGAGGTGAAATAACATATAGTCATAAATTACGTTTGATTTAATGAGGCGAAATAGATCATAGATGAAAATTGTGTTTGATTTCATATGCTGAAATATCATATATATGAATATTAATCTAATAAAAATTAATAATTTTTTAATTGTGATTCAGGTGACGAGTATGTGTTTCATCCGGTGAATCTATGTTGCGAATATAACGATTATACATTTTTCTATCAGCAAATAAATTTAAATCAAAACCATAATATCAAAACTATAGAATCAAAATCAAATAATGGCTTATGTTAGCGTATATAGTATGCCCATTGGCTCTTGTGTATAGTTACCTTTTATAGCATGTATTTCATCCCTTGTAATTCTCTAGTTTTAGGTTAAGCAACTCATTTTACATCATTCACTACTGTACGTTTACCCTCAAGATCAATAGAAAAAGTGGAAACCATTCGGCACCATCATCCGTCTCGTACATTCATGTTTACAATCGTTCTTGTTTCTAACATGGTATCGGAGCTGTAGATTTGATTTCCACACCTTTCTACCCTTCCAATTTATTTTTATCTGCTTGGTGATTTATCAACTCTCATATGCTCCTCAAAACCTAATATTGTTCGATCAGATCGCAAACTTCGAACTTGACATTAAGGTCGACTTTGATATTGATCTTATCGACTGTCGATTTTGATTTCTATCTGATCGATTTTGTTTTTTTTTATTCGATCAGTATCAGATTGAATTTGACTATTGGACTTTCTTCATAATCCGATCATTATCGGATTTTCTGCATAATACAAATCCGACCATTATCGATCATATCCATTATCGGATTTATACATAATCCGATCCTCACTTGCTTTGCTCTTCTCTATCGGACTTATACATAATCCGATCATCACTTGATCACCTTATTGGATCACATTAATCACCAACCAAATCGCAAACAAATTCGATACTAACTATTATCGGACTCTTGCCTAATCCGATCCTCACTATTATCGGATTCTTTTCCAATTCGTCCAGCATCATTAACGGATTCTTTCTAATCCAATCAATTCAAATTGTATCAAAAGCACCCAGACCAGATTCTTACCGAATCCGATATCACCATCACCATTTACTCATCACTTGATTTGTTATGCTTCAACACTATCGGAGCCGTGTATAATCCGATCATCGGCCCTGAAAATTATCGGATTTGTGTTCAATTCGATCATCAGTACAGTCAACTATCGGATTTTCCTTTACGCTGATCACCATCAAAGGTATCAGATGGCATATCAATCATGCTATCCTCGACACTATGGGTATACCTGTCCACAGAATCTGAAAAACACCAACGACAAACGTAGGACTCAGCCAGTTCAGCGATCGGCTATTCCAAATGGAACTTTAGTACCTGATATGATAAAGCTTATGCGTCGAAATCAAGAACTTATAGAACAACTCATGACAGGTTCTATGGGTATGAACTCTCCGAACTCGACTTTTTCAGGTAATATGTGGCTTTTCGATTCAGGTAGCTGTAATCACGTGACGCCTTGTATTGATGGGTTTGTTTCTAAATAACCATCTCAGAACTTATCCTCAGTCCGAACAACTAACGATACATGCTTACCGGTATCTTTTCAGTGGAAATTTCTCCACTCCTCATATACAAGTGCCTGATATGTTACAAGTCCCTAATCTATCTATAAATCTAATCTCCATTACTCAACTTATGAAATCTGGTATGATGATTTTGTTTCATCCCTCTGGTTGTGTTGTGCAGGATGAAAGACCAAGCAGATCCTTGGAGTAGGCCATAGAGTTGGTCGGATGGTTGAAGTAACTCACTTTCGTCTTCCATTACCATCATCAAACTTTGTCGCTACTGTCTCCAGTGCACCTTACTTTGACCTATGGCATGCTCGGTTAGGACATGTATTCATCGCTAGAATAAAAACGTTAGCTAATTCATGATTATTAGGAAACATCACCTCTTTTGAAAATGTTTCTTGTTTATCATGTAATCTTGGAAAACATCATGCTTTACCTTTTAAAACAAATGAACTTCAATCCACTTCTTTGTTTGATCTTATCCATTTTGATGTGTGGGGACCAGCAACACGTCCATCAATGTGTGGTGCTCGAAACTTTGTTATATTTATTGATGATTACAGACGTTTCACATGGATATATCTCATGAAACATCGTTCTGAATTACCCCAGATTTACATCACCTTTGCCCGGATGATTCAAACTCAATTCTCCAAACCTATAAAGGTTCTTCGTGCAGATAATGCCATGGAATACAAAGAGTCTTCTCTCCTTGATTTCCTTTAGTCTCAATGTACTCTTTCTCAATATTCTTGTCTAGGTACATCACCCCAAAACGGTCATGTTGAACGCAAACATCGTCACATTCTTGATATTGTTCGTACCCTCCTTATCTCTGCCAACAGTCCAGAACAGTTTTGGGGTGAGGTGTCATTTACAGATGTCTATACAATAAATCGATATCCCACTCCAGTCTTGAAACAAAGATCTCCCTATGAAGCACTTTATAGGCTCTCCCCTGCATACGAACTCCTCAAAGTATAGGGTTGTGCTTGTTTTGTTCAATTGCAACCTCATAAACATACCAAACTCGAACCTCGGTCTAGGTTATGTGGTTTCCTTGGGTATGGAATTGAACACAAAGGCTATCGCTGTTGGGATCCCATATCCAAACGTTTATGCATTTCCCGTCATGTAACCTTCTGAGAACATGTTCCTTTCTCCACCACGTCTAAGTTCCAAGAGTCACCCAACTCCATTGTTCCCTTCTTCACATACCCCTCTATTTCATTAAACTCACCCAATTCCACACCATCTTCTGTCTCTAATCAATCTTCAGAAATTCCTGATTCATCCTTACCCATACCTTAGACTCAATCACTTGTACCACCTCAGACTCAATCATCAATACCACCTCCAGGGCCTACATCAGAGCCATCTGCTGAATCTACGGATCCTGGACCATCTCAACCACAGAATATACGACGCTCAGATCGGGTAAGAGACATTCCTTCTCATTTTCGTGATTATCACTTCTATGCTACTCTATTATCCAACCATGAACCAACTTCCTACAATGAAGCTTCTACCAACCCAGATGGGCAGAAAGCAATGCAGGAGGAACTTCTGGCTCTTGATAAAGCAAATACATGGGAATTTGTCCCTCTTCCATCGGGTAAGTCACCTATTGGTTCTAAATGGCTCTTCAAAATCAAGACAAAATCTGATGGTTCTATTGATCGATACAAATCTCGGCTTGTGGCAAAAGGGTTCAATCAGGAACATGGCATTGATTATGAGGAAACTTTAGCTCCTGTTGCTCGCATAACTTCAGTTCGCATTCTTCTTACCATAGCTGCCACAAAACAGTGGCCTCTCTTCCAGATGGATGTTAAGAATGCCTTTCTAAACGGTGATTTATCAGAAGAAGCATACATGACACCTCCTCCTGATGTTCAACTTCCTAAAGGGCATGTTTTCCGCCTTCGGAAAGCTCTATACGGACTCAAACAAGCTCCGCGAGAATGGTTTGAGAAATTTAGTGAGTCGGTAATCTCATTGGGCTTTTCATCAAGCAACTATGATTCTGTTCTGTTTACTCATGTCACCAATGTAGGTACAATTTTACTCCTCTTATATGTGGATGACATGATCATTACTGGCTATGACTCTATAGGCATCACTCAACAAAAATAATCTCTTAGTTCCTATTTTGAGATGAAGGATCTTGGCAATCTACACTATTTTTTGGCCTTGAAGTTTTATCAGATACCTCTGGAATCTATCTCTACCAAGCAAAATATACTTCAGATCTTCTGTCAAAGGTGGGTATTACCGACAACAAACTGGCCTCCACATCACTGGAATATAGTCTTCATCTGGCTCCTAATGTTGGACCTCCTCTACGAGATCCCACGTTGTATTAGTGGGCTCCCTTGTCTATCTGATTGTTACTCGTCCTGATATTGCCTATGTTGTTCATATGGTCAGTCAGTTTATGTCTGCACATGGTCTGATCTTTATGCTGCGGTCCTTCGCATTCTTCGGTATCTCAAAGGTACAATGTTTCATGGGCTTCATTTTGCATCCACATCGTCCTTAACCCTGCGTGGATTCTCTGATGTTGATTGGGATAGTGATATAACTAATCGTCGATCTGATACCGGCTATTGCTTCCATTTAGGAGACTCGCTCATTTCTTGGCGCAGCAAGAAACAATCTCTCATATCTTGATCCAGTACTGAAGCTGAGTATCGAGCAGTAGCTGACACATCACAAGACCTTTTCTGTCTACGATGGTTACTATCTGACATGGGAGATCCTCAAACTTCTTCAACCTCTTTGTGGTGTGATAACAATAGCGCTATTCAGATTGCTCGTAATGATGTTTTTCATGAACGTACGAAACACATATAGATTGACTGTCACTTTGTTCGTCAACATGTGGTTCGTCACACTATACATATTCTTCCCATTTCAACTGTTGATCAGCCGGCTGATATCTTCACCAAAGCTCATCTCCCCGAACGTTTTCGATATCTTGTTTCCAAACTCAATCTGGCTCATTCTTACCCCGATTGAATTTGAGGGGGGGGGGGGGTGGGGTGTTAGCATATATAGCAGGCCCAAAGGCCCATGGGCTCTTGTGTATTGTTACCTTTTATAGCATATATTTAATCCCTTGTAATTCTCTAGTTTTAGGTTAAGGAACTCATTTTACATTATTCACTATTGTACGTTTACTCTCAAGATCAATAGAAAAGCTGGAAACCATTCGGCACCATCATCCGTCTCGTACATTCATCTTTACAGTCGTTCTTGTTTCTAATAGCATAGATTAGCCCTCACGGTTATCAACATTTTTGTGGTTGATTACCATCATATATAACCTTTACAACAAAATCAAGAACGTGTATTTTATGATTAACGCGGTTACCTTTGAAGCGGTTGTAAAAATATGTTAAAAGCTTATCAGAACAGATATAAAAATATTTTTACATCGTTTATTTGCAACAAAATCTATGATTTAAGGTATTGTTTCACATATGTTTATATTCAATTTGTAAAAAAGTTGAATGTCAAAGAAAAAAAATGGTTCACCTACTGAAATGAAAAATACACGTAAAAAATATTTATTTGGGAAACAAATACATGCGAAACTACCATATTATGAAACAAATAAGTGTGAACCAATATCTTAAATCCTAGCATTTGACGAAAAAAATCATGCAAAAATATTTTTATATTGATTCTTACGGGTTTGTAAGATATTTGTGGTTCTCATTTGATTTAACCCGTATATATATATATATATATTAGATCAAATATATATATATATATATATACTACCTTATAATACATTTACATCAAACTCTTAAAAACAAGTTATAAATCATAAAGTACAAGCATTTTATGCAACAAATTCAAAAAATATGAATTACCATTTTATATGCACAAGTTACAAGTTGTTCATGCATTGATTTTAAACCCCACCACTTTGGTGTGTTCAAGGGATTCTTTTTGTGTTTGGAGGAGCTTTCTTTCCATTACTTATGGTTGTTCTTGTACAGAGACCCATATTTGCATTTCCAATAAACTACTATCAACTTTCAAAATTCAAACTAGAGGGTTAACCCCGCTCCCAAATGTCAGCATCAACATGGTCAACTATTTTCTGGTTCAACTACACAACCATCAAGCATCGAAATTCACCAAAAAGGATCGGCTTCAAGGTTTGTTGCAGGTTAGGTTTCTTGAACCTCTGCCTTTTATCCATGGTTCTGAATACATTAAAAAACTCACAAGGGAGGGTATTTCGTGTCCCATCTCCGGTGTTTCTTTTGGACTTTTGCTCCACTAGGTTGCGTATTTTGATTCCAATTTCCCAGAAGGGATAACTCTGCACATTTGTAATGGGACCCTCGACTTGCCAAAGGTTAGACTTTCAACACCTCTTATTCTTTTATTCCTACAAATTCTTTTTATATTCCACCCTATTAAACACAATTCTTTCTCACTCATTTCACTAAATTAAACCTTCTTTGGTGCCTTTAGTTTACGCCTCCAAACTCTTTTTACCATGCAGTCTTGATTTCTGTCTTGTTTGGATGAAAAATTGAGAGCAAATGTGATGAAGACGAGCTTGTAAAAGGTGGCTACTTGCAATTTTAATCAATGGTGTTGTAATTAGGCTTGGTCCAGAACTCGAAATTATTGGCAATGGCTTCGAATATCATTTCTTGGAACTGGACACGGGACACCATTACTTGCGCATAAGATTACTTTACTTTCCTAAAGTTTCGTTGAATATGTGTTTTTACCTCTTCCTCGTAAGATTACAATTGCGTTGAATTATTGCATATGTAGTTTTATAATGGAAACTCGGTTTTTGTTGCAAGTAAACTGTCATTAGTACATCAAATCATATAGGGGCGGGATATGTAAATTACAGGATTATGAGATGCTTAACGGTTGAGGATTTTGTTGGCCCAAAGGGGTCTACAAGACTTCAAAGATATAGAGCAGTTTGTAGAAAGGGACACAAGTAGAATTTGGTTTTTAAATTAGTTTATATTAATAAAAAAAATTATAGTTACAAACGGAATAAGAACAAGTATAAAACATATTCTATTGTAACTAAAGAAATCACTAAGTTAATGCACAAGGAAAGAAAGAAATAGCAATAGAGGTTTTGAGAGAGAGAGTTGCATGCATGGAGATGGAAAGAGGTTTCCCATCTATTTATACCCGTTTGCATTTAATGGAAAGCAAAAGGTACATGCCATGTGTGAAACATGTAGAGGATGTTTGTCCTTTGGTTAATAGGATGGCCATACTTTTAGCCATCTATGAACAGTAGCAAATCTGATTTGATGGGGAGATAAGCGACAATCCGTATGTCCTTTTCTGACAAGGTGTTGAGGTTTTGACTTTTGTGCATCGAGGATAAGATCAACACTAATCTTGTTGAAAGCTTCATTTGATCGCTGACATAGAGACTACAAGGATGAAGTCAATGAGGTATTACTGACACTTTACAAGATTTCACACTTCTGATTAGATGAGCTTTGCTATTACTGAACCGCTTCAGATCACTACCTATTCATCTCTATCTTCAGCTTGGTCTTCGACTGTCGCTGAATGGACTTGTGGTGTGATTGTTGTTCTTCAGATCTTCAGAGATAAGATTAGAGTTCATGATGTTTAGAGATCGCTGAGTGTAATCAGCGTGTGGTATTGTGAACCTGAACTATAACTTTATACATGGAATTTTCACTAAGTATATAGAGGAATCATATTCAAATCACTGAAAGGAGTTTTGGTCAACAATCTCCCCTTATTTGATTATGATTAAGCAACATACAAAAATTGCTTGAACCGATTAGTAAAGACTTTTTTAGCTAAAGAATTCTAAGTACTAACTTGTGAGATCTTTTTTAGCTAATCTACTTTCTGAATTGAGTTTCATTGATAAGGATATGAAATCACAATTTTACAAGTTTAAAAGCTAGAAAGTTCTTTCACTGATTTGATTACAGAGTGTAATATCAGTGAGTGAAGTTGTTTTAAAGAAGATAGAACTCTTATGTTCATTGTCCCATTTACTATTTTTAGGGATCTTTTCAGTACACAGATGGAGTAGAGTACTTCATTGAATTTCATTAATGATTAATCTGAAGAATTACATACATAATGAAATTACAATAATCTGGTAAAGTACAATACACTGAAAAATGTTACAAAGGAAAAGAAACTAATGACTAGTCAGAGAGTGTTGATCATAACTCCTCTTTGCGATTTGAATATGATTCCTTTACTATACTTAGTGAAATTCCTTAGTTAAGCTTATGTTCAAATTCAGCTATAGCATACGCTGATTACCATCAGCGATCGCTGAAGATCAAGGAACAACAAGCTTATCCCTGAAGACCTGAAGATCAGCTATCAAACCAGAAGACCATTCAGCGAAAGTCGAAGACCAAAGCTGAAGAAAGAGATAATCAGCTAAGTGACCTGAAACGGTTCAGTGATAGCAGAGATTATCTACTCAAAGTGTGAAGTCTTGTGAAGCCTCAGCAACACTGAAGCTTCAGCGATCAAATGAAGCTTCCTCTGCAAGATTAATGTTTGATCTTATCGTCGATGCACAAAAGTCAAACCTAGAACCATGTCAGAAAAGGACGTACGACTTGTCTCTTATGTCCCCATCATATCTGATATGGTACTGTTCATATTCGGCCATAAACATGGTTGTCTTATTTACAAGGACAAGCTTCCTTAGATAGGAAGCTTGACACGTGGCATGTACCTTTTGTCTTGCATTAAATGTAAACGGGTATAAATAGAATGGAGATGTCTTCTTCATTCCTATGCATGCTTCTTTCTAGCTTATACCTTCTGTATTCTTTCTTTCATCTTCTTGTGCATCAAACTGTGTGTTTCTTTAGTTACAATAGAATAGGTTTTAAACTTGTTCTAATTCCGCTTGTAACTGTAAATTTGTTTATTATCTATAAACTCATTTAAAAACCAATTTCTGTGTGTTTGTATTCAACCCCCCCCCTTCTACAAATTGTTTACATAATATTTAACTCTTGTAGACCCTTATTGGGACCAAGAAGTGGTATCAGAGCAGTGTTTGCTTCTTAAATCTTTAAAATATTTGTTTCTTAAAACTATTTTAAAATGTCAAACCCTAATACAGACTATAACGATAATGGATCTTTAGCTAAACCACCTAGATTTAGCCATGATAACTTTCCATTATGGAAGGAAAGAATGTCTCTATTTTTAGAGGGATCTGACCCCAAGATTACCTACTATCTAGAAAATGGACCATTTGTACCAACAACTATAGTAGCTAGTGTTCCTGCCACCATTACTACTCCAGCCATTCCTGAGAGGAGTATTGTTAAAACTCCTAACAGATGGACTGAAGAAGACAAGAAAGAAATTGCTATTGACTCTAAAGCTAGATCCATAATAGCATTGGCTTTACCAGATGAAGTCTATCACTCTATCATGAAAATGAGGACATCAAAGACCATGTGGGATACTCTATGTATCCAATATGAAGGAACTTCTGAGGTAAAAGTAACTAGATGCATAAACCTTGTAAGAAAATATGAGAGTTTTATGTATCAAAAGGGTGAATCTCTTTCTCAAATTCACCAGCGATTTAACTGTCTGCTGATTGATCTTAAATCAGTCGATAGAGTATATTCAAACGCTGAAATTCTGACAAAATTCATGGAGGCATTGCCAGATCAATGGGCAGTGTACACTACATGTATAAATCTGTCAAAGAATCTTGAAACCTTGTCCTTAAGTGCATTATATGGTATTCTCTTAAATGAGGAACAATCCCAGCTTCTAAGGAAGAATATAATTAATGAACTCAAAGGTGTTAAGAGTACTTCTTTGGCACTTGTGACTTCAGAGGCAAATACTCCTAATAACTTTCCTTCTTCTTCTTTCACCTCCATAACTGAATTAACTCAAACTGATTCAGAAGACATGCTCACTGATGCTGACTTCTCTGAGTTTGATAACTCTCTGGCTCTTCTAACCAACAACTTTAGAAGACTTGCTAGAAAAAGTAACTTTCACAAACCCTCCTCTCTCTCTGACTCTGAAAAGCCAAAGGCTGCTCTAGCTGAGAAAGCTTCAGCTATCTGCTTTAACTGTCAGCGAAAGGGTCACTTCGCCAGCGAATGTCGATCAAAGAAAGTTGTTGCTCCTACCACCTCCCAGACCTTTGATAAAAAGGAGAAGTATTTGAAACTCAAAAACAAATACCAAGATCTGAAGAAGAACCAGCGTAAAGGCAAAGGTCTAATCGCTGAAGAAGTAGACTGGGAGGCTGAAGACGATTGGGCTAAGACCTCTGAAGAATTTGGGTCTGATCAAGAAGATCTTGCCTTCCTATGTCTAATGGCAAGAATCGAGGATGCTGAAGAAGCAACTGACACTTCTTCCTTTGAGTCTCCATCTACTTAGGTAAACATTCCCTCTGACTCTTTACTATCTAAAAAAGATAACTTGTCGGCTCTTGATGCTATGACTGTTAACTTCTACAATGCTTTAAATGGATAGATTAAAGCTGAAAAAATAAATACTGATTTATCTGAACAATTAAAAAATTGTCATCTTAAATTCATAGAACTTTCTAAGATTGAAGAATCCCTGAAAGACCAAGTCTTTGCAAACCAAACAATTAGCATCGAGAAGCAACAAGCTATCGCTGATAGGGAAAAGGCTATCGCTGATCATAAGTCTGAAAAGGCAACCATCGAAGGATGGTGTAAGGCTTCTGATAAAGTAAATTAGATCATCAATGCCCAACTCCCTATGAAAACAAGAAGTGGGTTAGGCTTTAACTCTGAAAAAGAAGAAACAGGGAGTGACCGTTCCATGCTCAAATTCGGGATGTTTGTCTTTTCTATTCCTGATCCTTCTTCTTCAACTTCTTCCTCTCTGTTAAATGAGAAGGTTCTTTTGTCTAATTCTAAGAAAGTGATCAAGAACAAGTTTCTTGACCAAGTTCCTAAGAATAAGATCGCTCAAGATAAGAACAAGAAAGTCTCAGAGAACAATTCTAAATCTAGGAAAGAAAGAAAGTGCCTCGAGTCAAAGCGAGAGGGTTGGTTGAGATTCCCACAAATCTCCAAAGGGAACAGCACGAAGCGATGATATGCTTCGCAAGCAAATGGGTCAATGACTAGATAGCCACGGTAAGATGGAAGGCCCGCGCAAATGCCCTTAGAGTCGTCGGTCGAATTACCGAGACCGCGCCCAACAGAAAGACTTGTGGTCAACTATCGTATTATCCCTAAAAGGGGGACCAGTTTTTCGATCACTCTTCTTGCGCGCGAAGTACAGCAAGCTATAGCCACTTTGCTTCGGAATGGGATCGGGTGTTTTCACGTCTCACCGTAGTGCCCGGTTTGTCTTGATTTCCGATTGATGAACAAGAAGGAAAATGGAATTCAAGGTCTCTGATTACTCTCAAAGACCAACTCCCAGAATTAAGATTGATCTGACTCCTACCCCTGAAAAGGTAGCAATACCTCTAAGGACTATGGAAAAGGGAATTCTTGGTCCTATCCCTTAAAAGATTCCTGTCCCTTCCCTTTCCTCTCTAATTTCTAAACCTTATAAATATAGGAAGTGCTTTCACTGTGGTGAAACAACCTACATTACAAGTAAGTGTCCTAATGCTACTAAAGTTGATAAACTAGCTCATGGAAAGAAAGTAGCCAAGCTGATAAATCAGCAAGAGTGAAATCCACCAAGGTTGCAAAACCAAGGGTGAAGCTAGTAGCTCTTCCGCCACTCCTTCCACTAACAAAGCAGGACCCATGGTAATATGGGTACCTTTAAACAATTAATCCTTTTGTTGTATGCAGAGTGCCAAAGGTATCTGGTATCTCGATAGCGGATGCTCAAGGCACATGACAGGCAGAAAATCTCTGCTCTCTGAATACAAGGAAGAAGCTGGTCCTTCAGTGACTTTTGGTGGAAATGGCAAAGGATACACTAACGGTTATGGAATCCTGTCCAACGGAGCTACCTCGTTTAATCGTGTTACCTACGTTGAAGGACTGAAACACAATCTCATAAGTGTTAGTCAGTTATGTGACAAAGATTTCAATGTTCTATTTCTAAAGAATAGATGTGCTGTCACTGACTTCAATGATAAACTTGCCCTCTCTGGCAAAAGAGTTGAAAACGTGTATGTCATTAACATGAATAGCTCTCATTCTGAGAACATGTGCTTTATCTCTCGAGCATCCTCAGATGTAAACTGGTTATGGCATAAAAAACTCTCTCATCTCAACTTTATGACGATAAATGAATTGTCTCAAAAAGACTTAGTCAGAGACCTCCCAAATCACACATTTACAAAGGAATCTCTTTGTTCAACGTGTGAGAAGGGAAAACTGACAAAAGCCTCCTTCAGGTCAAAGCAAGTTTCTTCTGTGACCACTACTCTTCAGCTACTCCACGTGGATCTCTTTGGACCTGTAAATGTCCAATCTATATCCGGAAAGAAATACACTTTAGTGATTGTTGATGAATACTCCAGATACACATGGGTGTTCTTCCTTCGATCCAAAAGTGATACCCCTGAAATGATAATATCTTTTATCAAAAGAATGGAAGTGCTGAACAACTTACTTGTTCGCTCCATAAGAAGTGATCATGGTACTGAATTCAAAAATAGTACCCTGGTAAATTTCTTTCAAGAAAAAGGCATATCTCACAACTTCTCGTCAGTGAGAACTCCTCAGCAAAACGGTGTTGCTGAAAGAAGAAATCGAACTATAATCAAAGTATCTCGCTCAATGCTCAGCGAATCGGGTCTTCCAACTCAATTCTGGGATGAAGCTGTCAATACAGCGTGCTTTACTCAGAATCGATCCCTGATTGTTAAGCGATTCAAGAAGACTTCCTATGAATTATTTCATGGGAGAAGACCCACTCTGAAATATCTTCACATTTTTGGATGTACATGTTATATTCTGAATGACAGAGATCATTTGGGTAAATTTGATCCCAAAGCTGATGATGGTATATTTCTTGGATACTCCTCTGTATCTAAGTCTTTCAGAGTATTCAACAAAAGAAGACAACACATTGAAGAATCTATGCATGTCAACTTTGATGAATCTCGTCCCATTCATCCTTCTCATAATCTTGATGATGATGAAGAATTGAATGCTTGGATGAGATCTCGTTATGGGGAACCTGAAACATACTTCAACAATCAAACTCCAGCTGAAGCAAGTGATGATGAAATCTTTGTAAACCCAACAAGTAATAATCATCCATCTTCAGGGATGAATGTTACTCCTCTAAATCAGATTCCTATTGCTGATTCCTCTCTAGGAAATTCCTCTGTGAACATCCAAACTACTTCTGAAAGTCAATCCCCTCAATTGATTCTAAATGAAGTACCTATTGCTGAAACAAGTGCTATTCCAGAATCTGAAGAACAGGTCGCTGAATCTGCTGTTGATCTCTCTTCCCTCGGTGCAAGGCTTGATGATGATGATGATGAAGAAGAAGAAGAAGAAGAACAGGAACGCATCCCTTACTTTGATGAGGATGATGATGATGACTTGGGTTTTGCATTGGAGCATTTCAGAATATCCAGACCAAGTACATCTCAGCTAGATGAATTCTACTTTCTATCCAAAGAAGAGAGAGAACAAGCTTTGAAAGCTCAGAGGATCAGAGATGAAGAAATAAAGCAAACTGAGAATGATCTTGCTTTAGCAAGGAAGATTCTCAGGGAAGACTCAGCAAGAGACAAAGCGGCCAAAGAACAATTGGAAAAAACCTGAATGTAGATCCCATTCTCGCTCAACACAAGATTCTCACTACACTAACCACTGAAGCCACTACTCAGAAAGACAAAGAACTGGATTGGTGCACAGAGATACTGAACATTCGAAGATCTGATGCCAAAATCATTCACGCAACTATCCAAGGGCGACACTCCAACAGAGGTGGTCCAAAGGTATATGTAAGAATGACAAGGCCATCCAGAATAAAGAGAGAAGAAGAAAAATTCTTAAGATTATATGGATACACTGAATGGCTCGAAATCAGAGATGCCATTCAGGGTTCCAAATCCAAGTTCAAGAATGTGGTAGAAGATGAGTTGAATCAGTTGCTACAGAGAATGTCACAACATGTACAAGTTCCCTCTCTCCCTGAATCATCTAAGAAAAGAAGATCAACCTCTGAAGAAGGCCCAAGCTCAAGAAATGAACATAGTGTCAAATTTGATCTTGAAAGCATCATCAGTCATATGACGCTCCCTGATATCTCAATGCTGAATACCTCTCTTCCTACGGATCAAATATATGAAGAAAATGAAGTCATCTTGCTCCCTGAATCTGGCATGATTTTCTTGGATAATGAAAGACAACTTCGTCTCTTCAGAAACAAGGAAATTCATAAGGCCCCTACTCGTTTCGTAAAAATCTTATACTGTTACTGCTGGTCTAATGACCCTCTGGTAATCAGACAGAAGATGCTTTTTGAACATGAGTTACAAAGAAGAAATGTGAGCCTCTCTGATTGGTAGAAGCTTTTTATTCCTTTGTAATATTTTCTTCAGTGTAAACGTACTTTCACTTTAATTATTGTAACTTCATTTCTATGTAATATCTTCAGATTATAATTAATGAAATACACTCGAGTACTTTACTCCATCTCGTACTGAAAAGATCCCTGAAAAGAGTAAAAGGGACAATGAACATAAGAGTTCTATCTTCTTAACTTTTCCTAGCTCACTGAACTTTCACTCTGAAAGTTCAATCAGTGAATGTACTTTAAGCTTTTCTACTTGTAAAAATTGTGATTTCGTATCCTTATAAATGAAACTCAATTCAGATAATAGATTAGCTGAAAAAGATCTTACAGATTAGTACTTAGAAAATTTATTTCAAATTTTATAAGTCCCTGCTAATCGTTTAAAAGCAATTTTCCTATGTTGCTTAATCATAATCAAGTAAGGGGAGATTGTTGATCATAACTCCTCTCTGTGATTTGAATATGATTCCTTTACTATACTTAGTGAAATTCCTTAGTTAAGCTTATGTTCAAATTCAGCTATAGCATACGCTGATTACCATCAGCGATCGCTGAAGATCAAGGAACAACAAGCTTATCTATGAAGACCTGAAGATCAGCTATCACACCAGAAGACCATTCAGCAAAAGTCAAAGACCAAAGCTGAAGAAAGAGATAATCAGCTAAGTGACCTGAAGCGGTTCAGTGATAGCAGCGATTATCTACTCAAAGTGTGAAGTCTTGTGAAGCCTCAGCAACACTGAAGTTCATCCTTGAACATTCAGTGTCAGCAAAATGAAGTTTCCTCTGCAAGATTAAAGTTTGATCTTATCCTCGATGCACAAAAGTCAAACCTAGAACCATGTCAGAAAAGGACGTACGACTTGTCTCTTATGTCCCCATCATATCTGATACGGTACTGTTCATATTCGGCCATAAACATGGTTGTCTTATTTACAAGGACAAGCTTCCTATCCAAGATTGACACGTGGCATGTACCTTTTGTCTTGCATTAAATGCAAACGGGTATAAATAGAATGGAGATGTCTTCTTCATTCCTATGCATGCTTATTTCTAGCCTATACCTTCTGTATTCTTTCTTTCATCTTCTTGTGCATCAAACTATGTGTTTCTTTAGTTACAATAGAATAGGTTTTAAACTTGCTCTAATTCCGCTTGTAACTGTAAATTTGTTTATTATCTATAAACTCATTTAAAAACCAATTTCTGTGTGTTTGTATTCAACCCCCCTTCTACAAACTGTTTACTTATAATTAACTCTTGTAGACCCTTATTGGGACCAACAGAGAGTTTCTCTATTCTTCTTCGTAGCTCATACTCATAGATCTTGTTCTGTAGTAGAACTGGGTCATTAGTAGACCAGCAACTATGGTACATGATCTTGATGAGTTTTGATGGAGCTTTCCTCATCTTTTTGTTTCTGAGAAACCTTGATAACCCTTAGTTATCATGAAAAACCATACCTGCTTCAGGGATTGTTATGATTTCATGCTCAGTGTAGAGATGTCAGAGATTTCAAGATGGCCAAGAACGCTTTCATAGCTAAATTTGGTTTCGTGGTCACTTCTCGACGATGGGCCTCCTTCGGCATCTGATCTTGACTTTCTTCTTTTGGACTTATCAGGAAGAGGAGGAACTTGGACGTGTTGCGACATCTTTTGCAATAGCTGATCAAGAATTCTTTTTATAACATCTCTAAATTTGGACTTTGATTGCTGAATGGCATCTCTGATTTCCAGCCATTCAGAGTATCTGTAAAACTTCAGAACCTTGGCTTCTTCTCGTTCACTCCTTGAATGCTTTTACATTCGTACAAATACCTTCAAACCCTTCATTTTGGAAGTGCATCCTTCGATAGTAGCACGAGTGATTGTTGAATCAGACATACGGTGTTTGAACCTTTCTTGAGCTATGATCGGATTCACTTTCAAGTTGTCCCTTGTGAGTTCCTTCTGTGCTAGATCTTCAGCGACCTTTATACTTTATTCATTTTGCCTCTTGGTCGCTTCTTCTATTATATTTTCCTCTATGATCATCTGACGTGTGCAATCCTTAAGTCTTTTTCAGTTTGCTTCATCTCTTCATCCCTTCGTCTCTGAGCTTCAAGTGCCTCTACTCTTTCTTCTTTTGAGAGAAAAGAAAATTCATCAAACACCCTGATTGGCACAAGGGCTTCTAGCTCAGATGTATGAGGAGGAACCTGAATTCTGGTTGCTTCCATGGCTCAAATGAAGTTTATTCTTCTTTCTTCTTCTTCTTCAGGCTCCCTTATTATTTGTTTATGTACACGCCTTTGAACAAGGCCTTCCTCTTCTTCAGACTCAGTATCGAATATGTGCAGGGACTGATCTTCAGAAGAAGGTTCATTCAGGAATGAAGAACCTTTTGGGGAACATGGATCACTGAGAGTAGAAGAGGAGAGAGGTTCCTCAGCAACAGAAGTTTGGGGAGGAGATTGATCTTCAGAAGGAGGGATATAAGTGATGAGAGGAAGGAATACCTCAATAATGAGCTCCCCCTCTGAATTTATAGGAGTAGAATCAAGTTCTACAACTTCTTTATCCTTCTTTGAGGGTCTAGGTTTATCATTTTTAGGATTTTCCCTGTCCCCTAAAGGGCTTATGAAAACAACTCCCCCTGGTGGTGTTGTTTCTGGTCTATTGTTAGTCCATAAGGCATCATCATCATCATCATCATTATTATCCTTGAGAGAATAATAAGGGATATCGTCAGGCTCATTGTTGTCTTCATATTCTTCCTCTTCTTCATCATCTTCATCACCTAATTCAGGAATAGGTGGTTGTTGATGAGGTTGCTGAGGTTGTGTAGGTGCTTGGTTCATGAGGTGTTCAGCGAGCTCTTGTGCGAACTTCTCCCCCTCTTTGTTAATTACAGGTAGAGTGTGCACCAGGAGAGTGTGCACATTAGAGTCGAGGGAAGAGAGGATTGTCGCTTGAGAAGTTTGCATTTGAGCGATCAAACCCAACTAAGACCTATCTGTTTCAGAGAATGAAGGAGCTTTCTCTGACATGCCTTTAAGAAGGCGCAAAATATCTACCTGATTTTGCTGTATTTCAGCAATGGCCTTTTCTAGACCCTCAGCTTGTTGAGAGAGAGCTTTAACCTCTCGCTCAATAGAGCATTGATCGTCTCTCACTGTGTGAAGATCAGTAGAGAAATTGCTGATAGCCACCTTCATGCAGGGACCCCAACAAGTCGCTTGTAGATCCTCTCTGAGGCGTACAACAGTGTGTCTACCCATTGCCTTGTGGTTACACACTCTTTCACCAGAAAATCAATTGCTAGGAATGAAGGAGGAGCTAGAGAAATCTGGGGTGTGTCCACAGGGATAGAAGGAAATGTGGAAAGGCCCTTCTCCATCTTCACGTCGCGTAGATCAGCAGCTGAAGGAGCCATTGAAGAAGTAGGCGTGCTGATCAGAGTAGTTGTGGTGACAGTAGTTGCTGAAGTAAAGTGAGGTGCAACAACTGTAACACCCCGCCTTACCACGACACAATATTGTCCGCTTTGGCCTAAGCCGCAAGAATTTGTTTCTGGCGACCTGGCGAGGACTTCCCATGGGGTCACCCATCCTGGTACTACTCCCACCCAAGCACGCTTAACCACAGAGTTCCAAGAACCGGCCTTGCATGTGGCCCCAAAACACGTTGTGTTTAGGAAGGCGAAGGTTTACTTATGAACCCAACATCACTCCTGTCCACGGCCGATATGGGATCTGCCTAAGGTGCTACAGTAACACCTGTAGATAACAAAGAAAGATGAGCCAAAATGAGCTCATGGTTAGCAGAAGGAAGTGGGTAGGTAAAGTGTTTACACATGGGTGCCTTGAGAGTATCTGAAGGATTTCTCTCATGGATGGTACATGCAACGGTAGTGTCCTGAGGATCATTGACCTGTTTCCGAGAATGCTTAAGAGAAGCATTTTCAGGTCCTGTGCACGTTGCTTTTCAGAGATCAGATTGTCGAAACAAAACTGATGTCTGAATACCACGTTACTCAACCTCATCCGGGATGGGAACAACCATTCCTGAATCAGAGATTGATGTGAGGACCAAAGAAGATGACATAGAAGAAGATAAGAGGGCAGTGTAAGTGATACCTGATACAGCCTCAGCGTGGCTGACTATAATAGTTTTAGCGGCCGAAGTCACTGAAAAATGAGGTAGACCTGACGAAGCTGCAATAGAAGCAGAAGTTATTGTCGTGGTTGTGGGGAGGTTTGTAGAGAAGGTGGGTAAATCCCGAAATCAGAGAGAGTACTTGATTGGGAGACACTCTTCTTGAATTTCTTGGACACGTGCTTTTGAGCGATGGATTTTTGTGTCCATCGGTTGGTTGTTTTCACTTTTCAGCTAGAGGAGAGATGCCTTGGTTGGTCATTGAGGGGATTGGCAATCACGTAGGCATGGCTGCTACTTGACAAGCAGAGATGGTTGATTCAGCAGCAGCAGTACGTTGGATTACCTGCAGCATCCATGGAGTGTAGGGAGCATCTCCATCCTTTTCATCCACCTCTAGAACCTTCTTCCCACTCTGAGATAAATTTTAGTTTCCCTCAGTGGGGTATCCCTCATAGATGGCTGCAAAGAGAATTGCGGCGAATCTGAGAAAAGCAATAGCTTTATCCCTCTTCTGGTATTTCACCCGGTTGTATAGTTCGCTGAATATATATTCCGCGAAGTTCAGCTTCCTGCCGGTGCAGAGAGCAACCGCCATCTCTTGTGAGGGTTTGCTAGGCTGATCTTGTGAGAAAAATTTGGAGCTCAAGAACTAAATGACATGTGTCCAGATATAGTGCCATCTTGCTGGCATACGCTTCTTTTCCACCTTAGTGATAAACTTGACGATCTGCTATGTCTCTTTGTTAACTGGCCAAGCATAGCCAGTAGCATCAAGGAAATCCTGAATTTCCTTAATAGTTGGAGCAGCGGCCCACTTTTCATTGTCCTCCTTAGTTGGAAGACGGAGAGCATTCCTTATCACTACAGAGGTGATAGCGATGGTGCCAAGGGCAGTAGTGAACTGAATGGCAGGGAGCTTTCTTCCTTTCTTGTTGGCGAGGGTAGTGCAGTGAATAGTGTGTCGGTATTACTGAAGATGAGCAGTTATCCCAACACGGACATGGATGAAGGCATACTTCTGTGGGCACTTTTTGATGAAGCGGGCACCATCCCTTAGATAAGCACGTTCAGCAGGGATGTCAGTGATAGCAACATAGTTGCTCCGCTTCACCATAGCTTGTTTAGGAGGAAAGCTGGCCTCTGGTGCAACAAAGAAGGTAGTGACAAGGATGACCTCAGTTTTAGATTGAGACATGTTGCTTGGAGTTGCCATTTTTGTTTCAAAAATAGGAACACCAAATAGAAAAATTATGGATTAATGTAAAAATATGTATAAAAGCAGAGTATTTTTGGTAGAAAACAAGTGTTTTGATGAATAAAATCAAAATTCTTGTTATTTGGCTGAATTTTAAAAAGAAGTTTTTAAAAAATAAACCAAATGTTAGTGATTTTGGTAAAGCAAATATACCAAAAACAAGTATTAAAGGGTTTTTGAAGAGAAATATGGATTAAACTTTCCAACAGTTCTTCTGTTCTACAAAAAAATTTAGAACAGGTTTAAATTTTTTTTATTTTAATCCGGATTTAATGAAGAAATATTTATTACAAGATGTTAAAAGATTTAAGAATGAAGAAAAAAACATTTCTGTTGTTTTTAGAGAAGAAAGGGTTAGATCAAACCTTGAGCGTTAGGACGGGAGAAAAAACGCACAAGTGTGTGTTCTTGGTGGTCTTGAGAGAACTTTGAAGATTCAAGAGAGTTCTTTCTTTTGAAAGTTTGAGCACGTAACGAGTGAAATGAAATATATTTCACTTTATATAGGAGGAGACGATACGGAGTAGAAAAAGACGAATCGACAGTTTTAGCTTTTGATAAAAAGATAACAATGACCTACGACACATTCCTAGGGTTTTATTGGATAGGAGACGTTGAGGCCATCGTGTGTCAGAAAAAGTTCTAACGTGTCCTTTTCAAAATTTAAAACGATTATTATTAAAATAATGTTAACAGAGAGTATAAGAGATTCGAAGTCATACCTGACTTTTTAGAGTTCAGCGAATGACTAGAGAATTTGAAATTCATTTTTATAATAATTGAAAGTGTAAATCACTAAAGAAGTTATTCTTCCATGTTTAACATTCCTAGTTCGCTAATTAGCATATTAAATCTTGATTCTTCAAGAGGTTTTGTAAAAAGATTGGCGAGCTGAAAATCAGTGGGGATAAAATGAAATTCAATTTCACCATTCATAATGTGATCTCTAATAAACTGATATCCGATCTCGATGTGTTTGGTCTTAGAGTGAAGTACATGGTTGTTTTCAATTGCAATAGAGCTAGTGCTATCACAATATATAAAACTTTTTGATAGTTGAATATCATAATCAGTGAGCTGATTTTTCGTCCAAAGAGTTTGGGAACAACAACTCCCTGCTGCGACATATTCAGCTTCAGCAGTTGATGTGGACACTGAATTTTGCTTTTTACTTGTCCAACTAATCAACTTTCCACCAATGAACTGATACCCACCAGTGGTTCTTTTCCTATCAATTTTGCATCCTTCAAAATCAGTATCTGAATAACCTATTAGATTGACCCCTGAGTCTCTGGGATACCAGAGACCAAGATTAGGAGTCTCTTTCAGATATCTGAAGATTCGTTTTACATCGATGAGATGGGATTCTTTGGGTTCAGATTGATATCTAGCAGATAAACAGGTGGCATACATGATACCAGGCCTACTAGCAGTTAAGTAAAGTAAGGATCCTATCATTCCTCTATAAGCAGTGACATTAGCAGGTTTACCATTAGGGTCCTTATTTAAAGTCAAAGGAGGTGCCACTGGAGTTTTTATTGAAGAACTCTGAGTTAAATCAAATTTCTTCAACATCTCTTTAACATATTTACTTTGACAAATAAAAATGCCTTTTTCAGATTTTTTACTTGAAGACCAAGAAAATATGTTAGTTCACCCATCATACTCATTTTGTATTCCTTTTTCATACGTTTGGCAAAACGAATGCAAAGTTTAGGATTTATGGAACCAAATGTAATGTCATCTACATATATATCTGAGCAAGAAGGATATGTCCCTTACGTTTTCTAAGAAAAAGGTTTGATCAATCTTACCACGAACAAACTTTTCAGCGGGAGGTATTTAGAGAGACTGTAATACCATTCACAGGGGAGCTTGTTTCAACCCGTAGAGTGCCTTATCTAGCTTATAGACGTATCTTGGATGTCTTGCATCAACGAAGCCAAGAGGTTGTTCTTTCAACTTACCGTTCAGGAAGGAACTCTTGACGTCCATCTGATAGACTTTGAATTTTTTGTGAGCAGCGAAGGCTAGGAACAATCTTATTGCTTCTAACCTTGCTACTGGAGAAAACGTTTCATCATAGTCTATCCCTTCCTCTTGTTTGTATCCCTGAGCAACAAGTCGAGCCTTGTTGCGGGTTACAGTGTCGTTTCCGTCTAATTTGTTATGTAACACCCATTTAGTGCCTATAAGAGTGTTGTCAGAGGGTCTGGGAACAAGCTTCCAAACTTTGTTTCTTTTACACTCAAAGAGTTCTTCTTACATGGCTATTATTCAATCTTGGTCAAGGAAATCTTCATCGATCTTCTTCGGTTTTATAATAGAAATAAAGTTTACATTGAGACATATGTTAGCCATACTTCTTCTTGTCTGAACACCAATACAGGGATCACTAATTATTTGATCGAAGGGATGATTTTGAGTCCATCTCCGCGCTGGTAGTTGAGGATTTGGATCAAGTGAAGATTCAGCGGTCTGTTCGGGAGTTGAAGAAGATAGATCAGCGTGACGTTCTTCATTTTCTCTAATCGTCTCAGGAGGAGGTCCTGAGGGAATTTCATTTCTTGGAGAAGAGGAAGATGCTCGATTATTCACTAAAGAATTACCGATAGAGGGATTGGATGGAGGAATCTGATTTAATGGAGTAATATTCATCCCTGATGATGAATTATTACTGTTCAGCGATGTAGGAATAAGAATAGGACCATCATCGTCATTATTTTCAGTGATAGGAGGTAGACTAAAATAAGATTTAGGTTCCCCATGATGACATTTCATCCAGTTGTTCAGTTCTTCATCCTCTTTAGGCATAGAAGTGGAATTTGAAGGACGAGATTCATCAAAGTTGACGTTAAAGGTTTCTTCTACATGTTGTCTTCTTTTATTGAAGACCCTGAATGCGTTGGATATGGAGGAGTACCCAAGAAATATATCGTCCTCAGCTTTGGGATCGAACTTTCCCAAATGATCTCTGTCATTCAGGATGTAACAATTACATTCGAAGATATGCAAATGTTCTATTGAGGGTGTCTTCTTATGAAATAATTCATAAACAGTTTTCTTGAACCTTTATACAATCGGCGAGCAGCTTCGATAATAGTTCGATTTCTACTTTCAGCATCACCATTTTGCTGAGGAGTCCTCACTAAAAAATTATGAGTAATGCCTTTTTCTTCAAAGAAATTTACCAGGGTACTGTTTTTGAATTCAGTACCATGATCACTTCTTATGAAATGAACTAGAACATTGTTCAGCAACCTAATCTTCTTGATGAACGAAAATATTTCACCAGGGGTATCACTCTGAGATCGTAGAAAGAATACCTAAGTATATCTGGAATATTCATCTACTATAACAAGAGTATATTTATTCTCTGATATGGATTGGATAATGACAGGTCCAAAAAGATCCATATGGAGTAAGTGAAGAGGAGTGATTATTGAGGATACTTGCTTAGATCTGAACGTGGCCCTTGTCAGCTAGCTTTTTTCACATGATGAGCAAAGAGATTCCTTTGCGAAGCCATGTTTAGATAAGCCTCTGACAAGTTCCTTTCTTGGTAAATCATTTATCATTTTGAAGTTAAGATGAGAGAGTCTCTTATGCCAAAGCCAGTTGACATCAGAGGAGGTTCTTGATAGATAGCACACGTTGTCAGAGTGAGTGCTGTCCATATTGATGACGTATACGTTCTCTAATCTTTGGCCTTTTAAGGAAAGCATATTATTTTTTTCCGTGACCGCACATCTAGTCTTTGGGAACAAAACGTTAAAGTCTTTATCACAGAGTTGACTAACGCTCAATAAATTGTGCTTTAGTTCTTCAACATATCCAACTCGAGAGAAGGAGGTTGCCCCGTTGGATAGAATGTCGTAGCCTCTGGTGTATCCTTTGCCATTTCCACCAAAGGTCACTGAAGGACCATTTTTCTCCTTATATTCAGTGAGCAGAGATCTTCTGCTTGCAATGTGCCTTGAGCATCCGCTATCTAGATACCAGATATCTTTAGCACTCTGCAAAAATAAGTAATAGGAGAACTAGAGGAGGTACTAGCTGAAACTATATCCTTCATGGCCTTACTCAAGTATCTCACAAAATATATTTGTTTCATATATCATGGAGAATGAGCATATGTGCTATATTTTCTTCACTCGGAAGATTAAGATACTGAAAAAGGAAGACACACCTCCGGTCTCCGAACTTCACATTCAATGCACATTGAGTCTCTTGAGCCAAAAAATATATACAATTTTTTTTGCACTTGCACGAGTCTTTGTGATTCACACTGCATATCTATGTGTTTGTGCCGGAACAGTTTGAGAAGTTAGTTTTACAACACTAAAAGTAGGCCACTTAATTGACTTTGTTTTAATTAAGTGATAACAGTTTCTACACCTGCTTTGTCTGTTTGTTTTTTACCCATTGATCCTTGAAGATGAATCTCTCACATAAGCATTTGATTACTTCTACTTAATGTCTTTGATTGTTCATAATGATTCGGTTTCTCCTTATCATTCTGAGGGGGACAAAAGGTATATCAAACACGAATGCTTATTGTGAAGTGAAGAAAATGTGTTTCAAAGTCAAATGAAGAAAAAGTTGAAGACTTATCGACAAATGAAGACAATTTTGAAAACTGTTAGGAATCCTAGTTTTGAAGGATCCTTGAAAGATTGTGCCAAAAGTGTAAAATAAGGAATGGATAAGCTTTTGTAATTAAGGCAATTTTACTTGACCTTAAACTCTAAACATTCTTTATTTAGGTTAAATTCTCTAGTATATATAGAGACCTTAGGGTCATTATTTTGTTTTGTACTTCATATTGAGAGAAAGAGAGAAAGGATTATTGAGCTTGCATTGTAACCAAATCTACAAGTAAGATATATGAATTATGAAGTTCTTTATCGTTGTTCTTAATTGCTTTATGTTTTTGCTGCATTAATCTGCGTTTCTGTTTTGTACTTGATATAATGGGATCAACAAGTGGTATCACAGCCAAACGATCTGAGTTTTGGACTAATTCTGATTGAATTCGCGAAACAAAAGGTAAAATTCTCGTTACTGTTGTGTTGGTGTTTTATCGGATAGGCTTACCCGACAAAACCCCAAGCACCCCATCTGTTGAGTGTTTATCGCATCATAAATACATTCATTATAATCGATAACCGTTTTTATTCATTCTCTGTTTAAATTGATAAGTTTTTTCTGTTTAACTCGACATTCCATCAAAAAAAAATTAATCAACAATCAGTAAAGTTCTTTTTCTCGATTCCCACTATTTTTCAGAAAACTCAGGGTCTCTGATTCCTGCAGCTTTTCTGGATAAAGAATCCTCTAGTAATATCTTAAGCCTCAGGAAATTTGCAAGTGAAAAGATTTATGAACCCCAACTCAGTAAATAAACTTTTAGAAGAAGATTTATGATATTTAAACATACTATATTCAAGAAATGGACGATTTATGCACATGCATAAAATCTGTCAGCAACAAAAATCACCATTGTTGTTCAAAATCACATAAAATCATGTTTTTCACCTATTTTCTTGAGTTTTATTGTTTGGATCATAGATTATCACCATTGTATAAACATTTTTACATGTTTTGGTGTATAATCTCTACATAAACTCAGAAATTTCGGATATTAGAAGAAGGTAGCTAAAGAATGCAAGAAAAGTGGGTTTTTCACCCAAAATTTGCAAGAAAAAGATGAAGATGGTGTTGTTACTTACTTGAGTGATGATTGTGGTTCAAACATTCTTCAAAAATCTTGTCCAAAAGATGATTTTGATGATGAATGTGGCTGATTTTTAGAGAGAAAAAGGATGAGAGACTTGTGTCCTTTAGTTTCTAGAGAGAGAGAGAGAGGAGAGAAATTCAAAATTTTCAACATGCAAATGAGGAGGAAATGGAAAAAAAAATTATATTTATATAGGGGAATTAGGTGGGGGGCTGGCCATGTACATGGGCCCCACTCCAATCCAAAATATGTATATATTTATTTTTTTAAAACAAAACAAACTTAAGCCCAATTAAGAATAAAATGTCATTTTTATCAATTTTTGGCCTTTTTCCTCAAAATGTAGGCCCTAAATGGTTAATTTCTAACAAAATAAAAAGTTTCATAAATAAAATACTAAAACTATATATTTTATATAAATTGGGTAAAAATTAGAGCATTTGGCACTGTATTGGACGTTTCGGACAGTTACGGGTCGGAACCGGACATTTTAATCGACTACCGGAAATGCTAGGGATTTTTCGGCCATTCTAAACCAACTAACTCCTATTCTTAAAATTAATCTATATAACACTAATAAACTTAATAGGAACTAACCCGGAATCTCGAATTTTGACAGTTGTGACACATATTGGGGAATGGTCGGATCTTTAATGTACTTAACGGCTAGTCGACCGGACATAATATTTGTTACATGTCTTTGTGCACGATATCAAGCATCCCACCTTAGTGCAAATAAACGCGTTTTTCGTTATTTAAAAGGTAGTACTGATCTTGGCCTCTATATCCTAAGGATACGGGCTTCGAGTTAACTGCTTTTTCAGATGATGATCATGCCGGTTGCATGCTGGATCGGAAGAGCACGGCGGGTCATATTCTATTTTTGGGAGATAAACTGGTGAGCTAGTCTTCGAAGAAACAAACATGTGTATCCACTTCGACTGTTTAACACCCGACAAAAGGATTGACAAGTAGACTAAGTGTTTTCATCACGTCCATTTGGCCCGACACCTGATTTGATCGACTCATCTTGGCCCGACATCAATTCTTGTCGATTCTACTTGGCCCAAGATCTTTTTATGTCGACATCGCCTAGCCCAACATGCTTTTTGACCCGACAAGTTTTATACCCTATGACATCGCGGCTCCTTCGATTTTCTTTTCATGCTAATGTTAAGGGGGAGCTATGAAGCTTAAAAGAGATCATTTTCGTAGGGGAGCAAAAGGTTCAAGATAATGATTTGTTGACAAAGTTTCATCGTCTTCAAGAGAGTGTTGATTTGTTGAATTGTAATCTCGAATACAAAGGGGGAGATTGTTAGGTCTGAAAATATTGTATCCGAGAATACAATTATTGAAGAATAAAAGGTTAAAGTGCAAAGTCTTGAAAGACAACACGGAATAGATTTATTTGTAAATAAGGCAATTGAATGTTGCCTTATTCTCTAGTTTCCTTATTGTAAATTTTCTATACATATAAATAGAGGGTTAGGGTTATTCATTAAAGATACGAATTCATTAGAGAGCTTATTAGAATGATCGTGAGTTAAGGTTTTCACTCCATTCATTGTAACCACGATTATCAAGTTAGATATATGACATAAGGTTTTCCTCATATTGTTTAATATAACACGGTTACCTGATTAATCTGGGATTTACAGCCCTCCCCCCCTTTCCCCCAACACCCCAGATATAAAAACCCCATTTTCTCTCATTTCCCTCATTTTCACCTCTCTCTTCATAATTTGAAATTTAACACCTTTCATTCTCTCTTTTCCTCTTTCCACTCCAGCCAAAAACTTAAACAAAAATTCATTTTTTCAGAAGAATCTTGAAGACATTGAAGAATTTTGATCATCCAAAAAGGTAAAAAGCTTCATCTTCATTGATTTCTTCCTAAATTTGGTGAAAAACTAATTTTTCTTGCACTTTAATTACCCTTCTTCTAACCTCCAAATTTTCTGAGTTCTAAGGAGAGATTATACACTAAAGACATGAAAAAATGTTCATATAGTGGTGGTAATCCATGACCCAAGCATTAGAACACAAGAAAGTACGTAAAATCAAGTTGCATGTAGGTTTTAACCCTTGAAAAGGGCATTTTTGGTGCTGACAAATTACTACCTAGTACTTTTGTCACCCATATCTTGCAAAATACTTGTCCAAATGTCATGAATGTTCTTTTAAAAGGTTATTCTCTGAGTTAGGGTTCTAACCCAAATGGAATCACTCAAAAATATGGAATTTTGACCCCCCAAACACCCAAATCATTTTAGGTGTGCAAACAGTGAGTCCAACAGTAGGTAAACCCTACTTTGGACGAATATATCTCTGTGGTTATTTATCCAAAATGCTTGATTTTTCTTATGGAGTTTGGTTTAAAGAGTTTTCTGTTGCGTGCAACTGGTTTCACTAAAAAATATGGAGATATGGGGGTTGAAACTTTGAAAACAATGTAAGGGTGCAATCTGTTCAAAGCTGACAGATTGTTGCATGCATATTAAAAGTGTCATAACTCTCTCAAAACTTAATGAAAAAGAACGATTTATCTTCTGAAAGTTAGGTTTATGAGTTAGGTTTGTAATCTAATTAGAATCATTGAAAAAGAACAAGGTTTGACCTTCCAACCAACAGTAACTTCCAGATTGTGCATTCTGTCATAAAGATTGTGACCCTTAAAAGAGAAAATAGCTATTTAATAACTTAAACCCCTCCAAAATTCGTAATATTTTAACAAAATCTTACTACCTTAGTAACTTAAACCATATAAAAATTTGGATAAGAAATTAATTGATGAAGATGTGTTTTGGTGATGATTTGTAAGGTGAAGTATATTAAAGACCAATATGAACTTTCTCGATTTTATGATTTTATGTGAACCAAGTTAGAACCTTTAAAAATTTGAGCTAAATAAACAGTTTGGACAAATCAAGGACAAAATATATTACAACTCTATATATACTAAATTGGGATTACATAAGATAGGTTTTGATACAAGCAAAGACCTAATTCTTTTAGACTCGAAAAGGAAATGTGACTATTTGCATTCCTTGCTTTGATATGAAAGGATTAGGCCGGGCAAGTAAGGGACTACGTTCATCTTTCAAGATTAATAGAAAACTGGTGAGTGTTCACGACCCCTTTTCACTATGTTATTACAATTTTTGGGGGAAAAGCACGTTATAATTTGAATATTTGAAATGTTTGATGTTAACTAACGTTAAACTTGCTAAATGTTTGAATGTGGCACTGAGGTATGTACACTAGTACTATCAGGTTGAGTTAAAAACGTTAAGTCCCAAATAGGCGACACTACTAATTAACTCTAAATGAGCCTTTAGTTTAGTGGATAGCGTTATTTGGATTGACAATCCCACCCATTACTGACCAGTATTGGTGCACTCTGCTAAAACACGGGTTCTACACTTGTGGATTATTCTACCGCTGAGGTAGTTCGAGAAACATAAAAGGCGTAGTTGTCAGAAGGTTTAGTAGTGGCTCAACACTTATATTTACTAGAAGTACATTGTGTTGTAAAATAATACCTAAACTTGAATTTCATACGCATTTTAAATAAATACTCAATTATATTTTAGAATTGATGAAAATATGATTGTCGGAATTGAAAACCTGTGAACTCACCAACTCTTTGTAGTTGACCTTGTATTTTAACGTGCTTTTCAGGGGTCAAGAAGGTAAACAATAATGCTTAGTCATGAACGCGTGTCAACGTCAACGGAAGACTTTCTATTTTGAAACCTTTTCGTTAAAACGCTTTTAGTTATGTTTTATGGCTTGAATGAATTATTGGTATTGTGTATATCTTATTGCTATGAAACTTGAGATGTCATAGCTCGTGTTTCCACTTTAGCTCGGTGTGACATAAGAAACTTCCTTTTCAGCCTCGGAGAGTCCAAGATCGGTGGGAATGAGAGTTGAAGATTTGCGTTTGGAAGCTGACTTAATTTGAGGGTGTCAGCATCAGTGTCACTTAATCTTTTGATCCGTTCGGTCTTCTTCCTTTGCATATCAGCCATTTATTCGGCGTAGGACATTTTCTTTTTGCCTTTGTCCTTTTGTTTATCCCCCTCGGAACTGGCAAAGATATGGACGTTTTCATTTCTTTGGTCACGGGTTCTCTCCCCCTGAATATTGGTACCTGTAACCTTGAGAGCCTCCCCAACTGTTCTTTCAGTGTTACCCTCAACTAGTGGTTAATCAGCTGTTGCAACATTATGTTCTTCTTCGGCGGCTTCTTTATTTTAAGCTTCATCGGCGGATGCCTCAGTGATAACCTTTTGGGTGGGCTTTGGGATTTTCTCCCCTCACTGGTGGAAACGGGGAGATGCTGTCTGGAAGGTTTTTATCCCCTCAACATCGGCGGAGAGGTCCCCGAGTTTTGACTCAACCCTTTTGAGAGACTCTATATTTGAGTTATGAAATAGAGCCTCGCCTGCATCTAATTCAATCGGCGGCGGAAAGACTGGAATCTTTTCAATATTTGAATGCAGGGATTTGAGAGAGTCCAGAATGTCGTTCTGACACTTAGCCTGAGAAGAAATATCATTTGCTAGAGATTGAAGATCATCGGCTTGCATCGTAGACACCTGTTTGAGATCGGCAACATAAGTCTTCAAGGCATCCTAAAAGGTGGACAACGCCGAAATGGTGGATTGAAGAGAAGACGTCTTTATGCTGACATCATCACCAATCGAAGTAACATCATGAAGGAGGGGATCCAAGCATGTGAGAAACACGGGATTGGTGATGGATAGTTCATGAGCCTCGGCCTTCAGAAGAGCAAGGAGCCCATCAGTGAGAAAACAAGGGCCTCCATTCTTTCCTGAAGTTGTTGTTGTCGGGTAGCATTGTCTTCAAGAAGATGTACCCGATGACCCACACCAGCTGTAAAGGAGCCAAATGCATCTAGTAATTCCTCGGTGGCTGAATCCATAGTTTCAGAGATCGGTGGAGGTCGGGGAATAACACTACCCTTTGGAGATGGTGATGGTGATAAGGAGGAAGAGTAATTCACTAGAGGGGATTTTGGAGGGGATTTTTGTTTTGGGCGGGACTTTGGGGGGTCCGAAGTTGGAGGGGGTAGACATGAGTAGTCTGTTGATCATAACTCCTCTCAGTGATTTGAATATGATTCCTTTGTTACTTAGTGAAATTCCATATGTAAACTAAAGTTCAAATTCAGCGATAGCATACGCTGATCGTTATCAGCGATCGCTGAAAATCAGGAACCTCAAGTCTACTTCTGAAGATCAACCAACACACCAAAAGAACATTCAGCAAAAGTCGAAAACCAAGCTGAAGAAAGAGATAATTAGCTAGTGATCTAAAGCGGTTTAGTGATAGTAAGAATTATCTAAACCAAAGTATGAAGTCTTGTCAAGCCTAAGGGATACTATGAAAGTTCATCCTTGAAGTTTCAAGTTCAGCGATCAAGTGAAGCTTCTCAAACAAGATTAATGTTGATCTTATTGTCACACCCCGCTAAAGCGGAAACACGAGGCGCGACAGCTCTAACGATGACACAGCCACAGATATTTAGATAAACAACCATAGGCATTTAGAATATAATAGAAGTTTTACATATTGTTCTTTAAGTAAAATTACATCAATCCATAATTAAAAGAAGTCATTGCAAAAAAGTTCAAGTCTTCACGCGGTACACTTTTGGATCCTTACTAAGCTTTATCTACAGAAGCTTACTTATTACCCCTGAAAAGCATGATAAAAACAAGGTCAACTACAAAGAGTTGGTGAGTTCACAGGTTTTCATATGCACAAAACAGTTTTTATGCAGTTTTCAATTCTTGTGGAACGAACGTTCACACCAAGTATAAAATAGTGAAATTTATGAGCGTTTAATTAATCCTTGTACTGAGAAACGTGTCAAGGCATAATGTACTCTAGTTCATAGCAAGTATCGAGCCACCACTAAACCTTTCGACCACACAAAAATATCTTTTTATAATTCTAGTGGGACTAAAACCCCACATATGTAGAACCTTCATTTTTATAGGTATAGTGCACCCCTACCTGTAGTTTCTAGGTGGGATTGCTATCCACACCCCTACTTTGTCGGTTTTTAGGTGGGATTGTCCGTCCAAATAGCGCTATCCACAAATACCCTCGGCTCCTCACTTGAGTTAATAGTAGTGTACAAACTTTTATGTTACATTTTACTCAAATACAAACTACTAGTGTACATGCCTTAGTGCTCATATCAACAATTTCACATTCTTTTACATAAATCAATCATTATTCAACTTTAAACATGCTTTTCACCCCAAAACATATAAAACATTAAAAGAGGGGCTGTGAATACTCATCTTTTAGCAAATGCTTCCAGTTAAATACAAGAGACGTCCGCTTGACGCCTAACGCTTTCCTATCAAAGCAAAATACCCAAATGACCACTTATATGACTAACGATTACTAAGAGAATGCTTATAAGTCCTTATATGTCCAACTTGATTATCTATAGTCCCGTTATACATAATACACATATGCTCTTTAATATGATAATTTATACCGAAAATGTAACATTATAGTCCTTCAAAGGAATAAAATTCATAAAATCAAACATTTAAGCATTTTCATTTTCTGACAGAAACTATAGGTCTTAAAATGGTTAGTTTAGAGTAATATCCAAAATGATAAAATTTCCCATATTTTTATATATGATACCTTACTGAGTTAAGGTCATTTTGACCAAATTTCATGCTCTAAAAAGATGTAAAAAGGGTTCAAATATTTTACACAAAACTATGTGACACATCAGATATCGCAGATTACACACTGTTAGTAAAACAACCATTTGAGGAGTTCTACTAAATGTTTTTGAGAAATTCCAGTTGGAATGTAAACATAACATATGGAGGGAACTTATAAAAGAATAATCACTCAATTTGGATGAGTTATGAAGGAGATATGACACCTCAAAGTTGCATGCACACATCTGTCATTGATTGACAGATTGCACTTTCAACTTAAATAAGTTGGTTAATACCTCAAAACTTCATATTGTTGAATGAAACCAAATTCATATGAACCCTAACTTATAAAAGAAAACTTTAGAAGAAGAATCATGCAATTTGACTAAATAATCAAAGAGATACAAACATGCAAAGTAGGGTTCAATTACTGGTGAGTTCACTGTTGCACAACCAAAATGTTTTGGATGTTTGGAGGTTTAAAACTTCATATTTTTGAGTGAAACAACTTTAGCTGTAATGATAACTCATAAAAATAACTCTCAAAAGAAAAATCATCCTTTTTCATAGAGTTTTGAGGGTGTTATAGCATTTTTAATACACATGCAACAATCTGTCCAGATTGTATTCTTTGCACAACAAATTTGTTTCAAGGTTTCAAATGGTCAAATCTTCATATATTTGAATGACACCAAATGATTTGGATGATTATTTAGAGAGTTATGGTTCTTTAAAGTAGGGTTTACCTACTGAAAAACGCCCAGATGCACATCCAACTTGTTTTGTGTGTTTAGGGGTTAAAACTCAATGTTTTTGAGAGAGACCACTTGGATTAAAACCCCAACTCAATAAATAAACTTTTAGAAGAAAAATCATGTCTTTTGAACAATAAATTTTACAGAAATGGGCGACATAATCACTGATGTATAATCTGTCAGCACCAAAAATGCATTTTTATGAACCAATCCACCATGCAAATGTGTTTTTGCTTAGATTTATTGTGTTCTATGTGTTTGGGTCATAGATTATCACTATCATAGATATGTTTCACATATCTTGGTGTATAATCTCCCCTTAGAATTAACAAATTCGTGGATGGTTGAAAAAACAACAAAGAACACCAAAAAAAAGGGGTTTTCAACAAATTTTGTAAGAAATGATGAGGGTAAAGTTGTTACCTTGTTTAATTGATGACTAGAGCTTCAAGGCTTTGATGAATATTGAATTTTGATGATGAAATGAGCTTGAATTTGGCTGGAGTTTGGATGAAAGAGATGCTCTTGGAGTGTCCCTTGAGTTTTTAGAGAGAGAGAAGGGAAAATCTTGATTTTGAAATGTAAAAATGAGAGATTTTAGAAAAAAAATGTATTTATATATTATTTTATTAAAAAAGGTATGGGGGGAGGCCGGCAATGGGGGCCCAAAACCATGGTGTTTCATATATTATTTTATTAAATTAAATAAATGTAAGGCCCAAAAAGTTTTAAAATGTCATTTTTCTCAATTTTGACCTTTTTCCTCAAAATGCAAGCCCCAAAAATGGTTAAATTCTATAAAAATAAAAGTTTTATATTTAAAACATTAAAACTATATATTTTATGTAATTTGGATATAAATTAGAGCATTTGGCACTATATAGGACGTTTCAGATAATTACGGGTCCGGACCGGACTTTCTAAGCAACTATTGGGAACTCTAGAAATTTTTCGGCCAATCAAATCTAACTAACTCCTATTCTTATAACTTATCTAAAATAACACTAACAAGGGCTTAATAACTAATCTAGAAGCTTAAATTTGACGGATGTTACATTTATCCTCGATGCACAAAATTCAAACCTAATACTATGTCAGAGAAGGACGTACCGGTTGTCTCTTATGTCCCCATCATATCTGATATGGTACTGTTCACACGCGGCCAAAAGCATGGTTGCTTTTCAACAAAGGACAAGCTTCCTATGAAAGCTTGACACGTGGCATATACCTTTTGTCTTGCATTAAATGCAAACGGGTATAAATAAGATGAAGATATCTTCTTCATCTTTATGCATGTTACTTTCTACTTCTCAAACCTCTTTCTCATTTCCTTGTGCATCAAACTGTGTGATTTCCAAAGTTACAATAGAATAGGTTTATTCACTTGTTCTAAAACTGTAAATTTGTTTATTCACTATAAACTAATTTAAAAACCGAAAATCTGTGTTTTGTATTCAACCCCCCTCCCCCCTTCTACAAATTATTTCTATATCCTTGAACTCTTGTAGACTCCTTTGGGACCAACATAGTCTCACGTCGGGGAGTTGGGGGTATCCTCAACAACTGGAGGTTTTTGTACCTATGTCTTTGTGGATACTTAAAGAGCATCCATCCAGGATGAGGTATCATAGTACAAGAAATCAGCAAAGTGGGTAGGTCCTTCTGATACAGTTGGTTTTGTTGTACCTACATAAGGACGACGAGAAACCTCGAGATCAAAGAACTCGGGTGGTGGAGAAGAGGGTCCTTGGATTTGGGAGGTATCCAAGTCATCTTCATCAAACTAATGAATAGGTTGATGAAGGTTTAGTGCGGGTCCCCAAAAATACAACTGTGTCCTTTTTGTGGGGTTTGTAATTTTAACGATGCTTTTCTTTAGAAGAGTTCCAGGGCCTTTCCTGGAAGTGGAATCCTTCACATAGTTGAGCACCTTGATGACTTCATCATGCTCATTGTCGAGAGAGAATTCGTCATAGGGTTTGAACGTCGGAATATGAAGAATGCGACGAACATCATAAACGTTGAACACAACATCAGGTTCTTCATTTGATAATACTGAAGCGGAAACTTGCTTAGTTTCTGGATCTTAGGCACAGGACATCCAAAAATTTCCTAACAAGAACTTGCTCATCTTGGGTTGAGCAGTAATGGCCTGTTGAAATGTAGTTCTTTGAAGAAACCACTAGACCTCGTTGAACTCTAGACGAGCCGAATCGAGCCCAAATCGTGCAACATGGTTGCATGTAGGAGAGATCATCGATTCAATGGTGAGAGTAGGAAGGTTTTCGCCTCCGGGGATTTCCAAGGACTGTTTGAAGACGCCATTGAAGATTGAAGAAAAGTTGTAGGTTTGTATTAGGGTTTCTTAGAGGGAGATGACGGAGACGAGTAAAAAATCGTAAAATGAAAAAAGGGAACGGTTATCGCATATATATGGGTTTGAAAAAATAGAAAAAGGTAATAACTATTATTTTTAGTGACTGAAAGGATAAAATTCAAAAGGTTTGAAGAGTAAACTCCAACGCATGACCTGACACATCTGATGTGTCGCACGTCTGTAGGATCTTATATGCCCACGCCATCTAAAAACACTGCTGACGCCAAATGAATCTATGAGGGTCACACGCATAAGAGTATGTAGATCACGAATTAACCAAAATGGTTATTAACCGATAAAAGTTACAAGTTGTAAAATGTGAATTATTATTCTAGCAGAATAATAATGAAAGTGTGTGAAATATAATTTATGTTAATTATATAATTTAATTCTTAAGATAATATTTAAATTAGAATAAAAGCCCATAGGCTAAAGGTAATGTTTATCTAAAGCCTAAACGATAAATTAATTATTAAGTTAATAATTAATTAATTAGTTTATTCTAATTGGGTAATTAAGCCCATAAGGTTTATTTAAGGCCTGGTCCATGATTAAGGAGAAAGGTACAAGTAGGCATGTTGCCTCATTTAGCTCATAATACAATTCAGAAAAACTTTGAGAGACAAGAAAAATCCTCTCCTCTCCTCCCTCCCTCCTAATCGACACACACACACACACAAGGAAAAATCAATTTATCCTTGGTGTTCCTCGGGTATTCGGTGGAGCAATCGTTCATGATCGGATCATATTCGCGTGGATACCCCTATAGGATATCTCTTACGATCCGTGTTAATCCACCACTACAATCATTGAGGTAATTTTCTAAACGCCGTTTAGTTGTGTGTTTTTTAATCCTTAAGGTTGTTAGTAACGGATTCGGGCTTCTAGGGTTTTACCGGTTATTGTTTTATTTCTGCTGCATGTTTATGATCCCGGTGAAACCCTACAGTTGTATCAGAGCCCCATTACAATGACTTTAGGGATTGAATCAATTGAAAACGGTTGAAAACAAGTAACCGAAAGCCACCATGGGCTTCGCTGTCGTGCGCGCCGCCACTGTCGTGGGTCATCACAGTTGACAACCGGAGTCGTGCGGTTTGTTTCCAGTTGGTTTAGTGACTTTCCCCTTTCGCTGTATTGGGCTTTTAGGGTTTCTTGGTTTTGGCCTGTTTGGGCCTAATAGGGTTTTAACCTATTTTAATTGATTCGTTAGGCTTGTTTATTTATGTTTAAATGGACCCAAGCCGGTTACGCCAAGTTCCATGGTTGTTGTAATTTTGTTGGTAAAACTAAAATGTATTTATTTGTGGGGTTTGTAATTTTAACGATCTGCGGATCGTTTTATTCCCGATTTCATATGTAATGTAATAGTTAGGTTATGTTAGCTTAGTCTAGCTTTATTTTATGTATTCGGAAGACCGACGGAATCAAAGACGGCATCCCGGAGTCCACCTCGGTTGGCGGAGCCATTGGGATTCAAGATGTGGTATCCTTAGGGTTTGGACCATGGTTTTCGTGTGGGCTCACGGAAACCTCTTAGTGGGCCTGATCAAATCCAAATTATGTGTGCATGCATGTTTGCATTTGTGGTTATTTATTTTTCCGGCTTTTAATTATCTATAATTATATGTTGTAATTATTGCGAAATTTTAAAATGGAAAATTATTATTGCCGCTATTTCGGTAACTTGTAAAATGTTTTTGCATATTAATTTGATAAGTTATCAAACTAATACTGATTTAATGAATTTTATAAATTAATTGGTACTGACTCAAAATTGTTTGAAGAACCGATTTAAAACATTAAATTTAAATGATATCGGTAAACCCTTTATGATTAAAAATGTGAATTTTTCACCATCCATTTAAAAAGATTATCAAGCGCACAACTAGTCGACTTCGGATGAGCATTGGCGAAGCTGGTTCAGAAAAGTGTATAGTAAGGTAAGACGTTGTGTATTGTCCGCCCGTTATGATAGTCGTTAACTCGACGATCAATTTCTGAGCTGTTACTTAAAAAGAAATTGTGACGTTTTAGTATGGTTAAACTCACTTGAGGTATTTGTACATTGTGTTTTGCCCGTCTATAAATTATCTCAAGGTGAAGAAGTGAGATTAAACATGTCTTTAATTTTAAAAGAATCTCACGAAGGAACTAAGAATTGTGATGATCACAATTGGAAGTTGGCTACCAAAATAATTATTTTTCACCATTTGCAAATTGCCCAATCGTGAAAATTAATGAAATATAGATCTTAGCTAAATTTTTGAATTTTAAGGTTTATTCAAAATTTTAAACTAATACTAAAACGAACTTTATTTTCTGTAGATGTATGCTAATCATGAAAACACAAACTTCAACCTCTTCCACAACACCTTTTGACCCATCCTAGATATATGAATTGTCCTGAGATAAGAAATTCTACTTTCTCGAGATTCCTCCTCCAAACCTCCGAACAAGGAACTCTCCTGAAAGTGCTCAAGTTGGTTATGATAAGTACCAAAGAGACTCTCTTAGCGTGTCTTGTCTGATGTTAGCCTCTATGACTCCTCAACTTCAAAAGGAGCATAAGGAGTTGTCGGCCTGGGAGATTGTAAACAACCTGAAGACCATGTTTAGACAACAGGTAAAACAAGAAAAGTTTGAAACTTTGTGATCACTACATGATTGTGTGATGTAGGAGGGAACATCGGTCAGTGCCCATGTCTATAGGATAAAAGGACACATTGATCGATTAGCTCAACTGAGATACCCTCTTGAACGAGAGTTAAAGGTCGACCTAGTCCTGAAGTCTCTGACAAAATCATATGATAGCTTTATGCCCAACTATCACATGAAAGGCTTCGACGTATCTCTCCCTAAACTACGTAGAATGCTAAAAACTGTTGAAAAGGAGAATAACTCCAAGTTGGAGAAAGCCAATACTGTCTTGATGATCAAAACACAAAGAGGGATAAGAAAGAAAAAGGGTGGAAAAGTTGTGACTGGAAAAGGAAAGGCGATGACTGGAAGCTAAAGTCGGACCAAGAAGAATGAGGGAAAGATTCCCTTGGACTCGGTTTCATTCAAAAGAAATTGTCGACTTCTTAAGGCAAAGAAGGAGAAGGCTCAAATAGTCGGACCTTCAGATATGTTTACTATCAATTTTTTCACTTCTGATTATGATTCACTCAAATAGCCGGACGTGCAACTTACATTTTTGCTTCTCCACAGGGACTAAGAAGTGAAAAGCAACTGCGACCAGGCTAGTTGGAGCTCAAGATGGGCAATGGGGCAAGAGTTGATGTTGTGTCTAAAGGGAAATATGATATGACCCTTCCAAATGATCTAGTTATGAAACTAAATGATTGTCTTTACGGTTCCTAGTATCGTTAGAAACATTGTTTCAGTTGCACGTTTGAGACAAGATGGACTTATGTTTAAATTTTTTGATGATGGATCTATTTCTGCATGTTTGCACGGTGTATTATATTTTATTGCCAGACCACTTAATGAGAATTATGAAATAGATATTCATGGTGATTTCAATTCTAAATCCATATACAATGTGAATTCTAAAAGACTTAAGCAACACTTAAATCAAACATATTTGTGGCACTGTCGTCTTGGCCATTTAAACAAGAAGCGCATTGCAAAGCTACAAGTGGACGGGATCTTGGAATCAACCGATTATTCTTTTCATCAATGCTTTGTACCTCTCTTCCTCAACACCGAAGTTATCAAGAAGACGAAATTATCTCACTACCCGAACCTGGTATGGTATTCTTGGATAATAAAGGGTTCTTAGGACTCTTCAGAAACCAAGAAATTCGCAAGGGCCCATCCTCTCTCATAAAGATTATGCTTTGGCGCTGCCGGTCAGATACTTCTCTGATGAATCGACAAAAGACGCTTTATGAGGATGAGCTACAAAGACGAAACGAGAATATCTCTGATTAGTAATAGATTTCTATTTCCTTTGTAATATTTCTTCAGTGTACAAGTACTTTATCTTTATCATTGTAATTTCATTTCGCTGTAATTCTTCAGATTATAATTAATGAAATTCAAAGTAATTTACTCCATCTATGTACTGAAAAGATCCCTGAAAAGAGCAAAAGGGACATTGAACATAAGAGTTCTTCTTTTCTTCAAACTACTTTACTCACTGATTTTTCACTCTGAAAAGCTCATCAGTGAATGTACTTTAAGCTTCTTTACTTGTAAAATTGTGATTTCATATCCTTATAAATGAAACTCAATTCAAAGAGTAGACTAGCTGAAAAAGATTACACAGAATTAGAAAATTTACTTCAAATTTTTCTTAAAGTCCTTACTAGTCTCTTAAAGCAATTTCTCCTATGTTGCTTAATCATAATCAAATAGGGGGAGATTGTTGATCATAACTCCTCTAAGTGATTTGAATATGATTCATTTAATATACTTAGTGAAATTCCTTACTTAAGCTTCTATTCAAATTCAGCGATAGCATACATTGATTACCATCAGTGATCGCTGAAGATCAAGGAACATCAAACTTATCTCTGAAGATCTGAAGATCAGCTATCACACCAGAAGACCATTCAGCAAAAGTCGAGACCAAAGCTGAAGAAAGAGATAATCAGCTAAGTGACCTGAAGCGGTTCAACGATAGCAGCGATTATCTACTCAAAGTGTGAAGTCTTGTGAAGCCTCAGCAACACTGAAGTTCATCCTTGAACATTCAGTGTCAGCGATCAAATGAAGCTTCCTCTACAAGACTAAAGATTGATCTTATCCCGATGCACAAAAGTCAAACCTCGAACCATGTTAGAAAAGGACGTACGACTTGTCTCTTATATTCCCATCATATCTGATACGATACTATTCATATTAAGCCAAAAGCATGGCTGTCTAATTTACAAGGACAAGCTTCCTATCGAAGCTTGACACGTGGCATGTACCTTTTGTCTTGCACTAAATGCAAACGGGTATAAATAAGATGGAGATATCTTCTTCATCTCGATGCATGTTTCTTTCTAGCCTATACTTTCTATATTCTTTCTTTCATCTTCTTGTGCATCAAATTGTGTGTTTCTTAAGTTACAATAGAATAGGTTTTAAATTTGTTCTAATTCCGCTTGTAATTGTAAATTTGTTTGTTATCTATAAACTCATTTAAAAACCAAAATCTGTGAGTTTGTATTCACCCCCCCCCCCCCCCCTTCTACAAACTGTTTACTTAATATTTAACTCTTGTAGACCCTTATTGGGACCAACAGGGAAGACGACTAAGACACTTTTCAAAGGAAAGCCCGAAATGCAATTGAGTTGTTGGGAGTAATACATACTGATGTATGTGGACCTTTCAACCCAGCCACAAGAACTGGTTGGTACTACTTCATTACATTTATCGATGATTACAGTAGATATAGATATGTTTAACTAATGAAGCACAAGTCTGAAAGCTTTGAAATTTTCAAAGAGATTCAAAATGAGGTAGAGAACCAACTTGGCAAAAAGATAAAAGCCCTGCGGTCTGATCAGGGTGGTGAATATATGAGCCATGAATTCACTGAACATCTTAGCAAGTGTGGGATTATATGCCAACTAACTCCACCAAGGACACCATAACATAATGGTGTGTCTGAAAGGAGAAACCTTACCTTGTTAGATATGGTTACGTCTATGATGAGTCATACCAAGTTGCCAAAGAGTTTTTGGGGATATGCTTTGGAAGCAGCCGCCAAAATTCAAGACAATGTACCAACAAACAAGGTCGACAAGACCCTATATGAGATGTGGGTTCGGAAGATCCAAAATCTATCTTACATGAGAGTTTGGACTGCGGTTTTAGGAAGGTAGAGCCTATATCTGAAAAATGCATTTATGTAGGATATCTCAAGGAGACTATTGGGTATTATTTCTCCAACCCATGTGACAACAAGTTGTTCATTTCACGCAAGGCTGAGTTCCTAGAAAATGATTTTCTGACTAAGCCAAACAACGGGGATAGAATAGAACTTGAAGAAGTTCAAGAAACACCAACAATTGCACAGGTTAACACTAGTGCTCAACAAGATGTTGAGGATACCAATGAGAGACAAACGATCCGAAGGTCGGGGAGAATTCGTCATGACCCGAATAGATACCTAGGGTTTCTAATTGGCTATGACGATACAATTGATGATGTACCGTCAAACTACCGGCAGGCTGTGTCAGGTGCATAATCTGACAAATGGCATGATGCCATGAAATCCGAACTTCAATCCATGGTGGAAAACCAGGTCTGGGATCTGGCAGATGCGCCTAATGGCTGTAGAGTCGTAGGGAGCAAAAGGATTTTCAAGAAGAAAACCGACGTGAATGGGATCGTGCACACATACAAAGCTAGATTGGTGTAGACTATGAAGAAAACTTCTCTCCAGTAGCCATGATCAAATCCATTAGGATTTTGCTTGTTATAGTTGCATATCATGATTATGAGATATTCTAGATGGATGCCAAAACTACGCTTCTTAACGGAATTTTAAGCGAGGACGTCTACATGGTACAACCAGAAGGTTTTGTATATCCCATTCATTCTAATAGAGTGTGCAAGTTTCTTAGATCCATCTATGGACTAAAGCAAGCGTCTAGGAGTTGGAATTTTGGTTTTGACGAGAAAATCATAGAATTTGGATTCGTCAAAAATGAATATGAGCCTTGTGTATACGAGAAAGCTAGTGGGAGCATTGTTATCTTCCTAGTTCTGTATGTTGATGACATACTAATCATTGGAAACGAAATCCTAATGGTGAAAGGTGTAAAAATCTGACTAGGGAAGTGTTTTTCAATGGAAGACCTAGGTGAAGCTGCGTTTATCCTTGGAATAAAGACCTATCGCGATAGATCAAGGCATTTAATTGTATTAAGCCAAAGTACATACATTTACAAGGTCTCGAAACGCTTCAAGATGGAGAGTTCCAAGAGGGGAAACTTGCCAATGTTGCATGGTGTACAACTGAGCGAGTCTCAATGTCCTTCATCGAAGGAAGACATAGATCGCATGAAGGGTGTTCCCTATGCTTCAAATATAAGATCTATAATGTCACCATGATATGTACTAGACTTGACGTGTCTTATGCTTTAAGCATGACTAGTAGATACCAGTCAAACCCTGGTGAAGCTTACTGGGTGGCAGTAGAGAATATCCTCAAGTACTTGAGAAGGACAAAGGATATGTTCCTGTTATACAGCTTACTAGGTGAAGAGGGAGATCTGTGTGTTCGAGTATACTCAGATTCTAGCTTCCAAACCGACCGTGTCAACTCCAGGTCACAATCGGGTTTTGTGTTTAAACGCATGTGCCGTAAGTTGGAAGAGCTTCAAGCAAAGCACAATAGCAGACTCAACTACAAAGTCAGAATAATTGGCAGCTTCGGATACCGGGAAGGAGGCCGTATGGGTGAACAAATTCATCACGGACCTAGGAGTAGTTCCTAGCATAGATGGCCTATAGCACAAGCAAAGGAACCTAGGTCTCACCAACGGTCTAAGCATATTCTAAGGAAATATCACATTGTCCGAGAGATTATCGATCAGAGAGATGTCAAGATTTAGAAAGTTCGGTCGGAGGATAATCCGGACGATCCATTCACTAAACCTATGAGTCAGAGCAAGCATGATTACCACACTAGCTCTATAGGTTTATAATTTTTAAGTGTTTGAATTGATCCATAAATTTAGTATAACCTGTAGAACATTAATCAATAAAATTCTATCTTTTTTGGCATACTGGGTATAAGTTATTACAATAATTCCATTGGGTTCTATAATAACATGTTTAAATGTAAAACTATATGATATTGTTTGAAACAGTCAATGGTCAGTTGTCACTCGGGCACTGGTGATGAAATAAGATCATAGTGAAGATGGCATCATTAAGTGAATCTTGAAGATGATTGTTTGGTTAAGGTCAAGTTGGGCCAGCATGGGATGCGACCAAAATGACTTGCACTTGTAGGTTCAAGTTTTAGAAGACCCCCTTTGAAGGTCACTTCATAGATTGGCATCATTAAGTGAATCTTGAAGATGATAGTTATTCATTTATCCTTTGACCTAAAATGTCTATTGGGACTTTGAGCATGATATATGTCTAATGCCACCTTTAACCGGGTGATTATAAGGACAATGTTGGGTGCAATACGAATTGTGTAAGAGTCGTATGCATGCAATATGGAATTTGCTCCTCTCAAGATGAGAGAGAAATCTCTGGGCCCTCGATGATATTAAATGAGAAATGTATGGCCGTACATAAGTAGATTGATTGAATCAATGGTACTTGTTCTCTCATTAAATCTCGGGATCGAGAAACATAATAATTGAACAACAAAGGATGAGCCAAATCCATACCTTAAGTTCAATCGAGATATCGTGAAGCAAAGGGATAAGGAATACACTGATCATAACATTGGCTATGTCAATAAGAAGCTAAAGAGCGTACATTCGTTTGATTTTGGGGGCGGTGGCACATTTCTAGACACATAACTACTGTCTTTGTTTTATGTGGCGTGTGTAAGTGGGAGACTGTAGGATCTTATATGCACACGTCATATAAAAACAATGCTGACGTCAAATAAACCTATGAGGGTCACACGCATAACAGTTTGTAGATCACGAATTAACCAAGATGGTTTTAAACCGATAAAAGTTACAAGTTGTAAAGTGTGAATTATTATTCTAGCAGAATAATAATAAAAGTGTGTGAAATATAATTACGTTAATAATCAAATTAGAATAAAAGCCCACAGGCATAAGGTAATGTTTATCTAAAACCCAAAAGGTAAATTAATTATTAAGTTAATAATTGATTAATTAGTTTATTCTAATTGGGTAATTAAGCCCGTAAGGTTTAATTAAAGCCCGATCCATGATTAAGGAGAAATGTATTAATAAGAATGTTGTCTGATTTAGCTCACAATAAAATTCAGAAAAACTTGAGAGACAAAGAAAATCCTCTCCTCTCCTCTCCTCCCTTCTAATCGACGCACACACACATACACAAGGAAAAATTGATTTTTCCTTGTTGTTCGTCGGGTATTCGGGCTAGCAACCGTTCGTGATCGGATCATACTCACATGGATACGGCTAGAGGAAATCTATTTTGAACTCTTATACTTCGTGGTAATCAAACACTACAAACATTGATGTAATTTTCTAAACAACCTATGGTTGTGTTCTTTAATCCTTAAAGTTGTTAGTAGCGGATCCGGGCTTCTAAGATTTTGCCCGTTATTGTTTTGTTTTCGCTGCATGTTTATGATCTCGGTGAAGCCCTACAACTTCATGTGGATAAGTATTGAGAAAACCTAGTCACCAAGATAGGGAGCAAATCATCGGGGTTAATATCATCGGGGTATGAAGCGTATAGGATATCGGGGCATGATTCTTCAGTGTAATACGCATCTGGTATGAGTAACATAAAAAATGTAAGACGATCGATGCTTAGATGGTATTGGGTTTGGAAATACTTTCAGGGCTTAGACAGATAGGGAACCATCGGAGCCACCACAAGTGTCTCACCGATCCTAACTAGTTAGGTTAACATAATAGTATCGGTGCTTAGATTGTAAGGAGATGTCGGAGTTTAGAAAGAAGTGAAATATCGGGGGATAGCTGAAGTGTAGATCTGGTAGTTTTGCCATCCGACATTAGTTTTGGACAGGCAGAAATCCGAGTTGTTAGAAAATATATTTACTCATCGATATCTCTGTCATCGGTGCCTTGTCGAAAAATGGATAGATATATCTATCTCTGTCATTGTTGCCTCTCCGAAATCTGTGTTGTCCGACATTTTGTTTTTTTAACTTTCTAAACATAACATACCTAGTTCGCCGATGAGGAAGTTGAATCTGGCTTCATACAATGGTTTTGTGAAGGGGTGGGCTAGTTCATACTCAGTGGGAATAAAATGAAGTTCCACATTACCTTTAGAGATATGATCTCTAATGAACTGATATATGATATCAATATGCTTCGATCTTGAGTGGAGAACTGGATTATTTGCAATTGCTATTGCATTGGAGTTATCTGATTATAATCACGAAGTTGATTTTTCATCCACAATATTTGAGCACAGCAACTTCCAGCAATAATTTATTCAGTTTTAGTAGTGGAGGATGATACAAAGTGTTGTTTCTTACTTGACCAGCTGACAAGTTTCCTCCAAGTAGTTGACAACTTCCTGATGATACAAAGTGTTGTTTCTTACTCTTTCTATCTATCTTGGAACCTGCGAAATCATAATCCGATTACCCCATGAGATCGAAACCTGAGTCTTTGGGATTCCAAAGACTCAGATTCAAAGTTCCTTTTAGATACCTGAAAATTTGTTTAATCACAGTCAAATGAGATTCCTTGGGATTGGCTTGATAACGAGCATAGAGACAAGTAGCAAACATGATGTCTGATCTACTTGCTATAAGATAAAGAAGAGAACAAATCATTCCCTGATAGGTAGTAACATTGACAGATACACTATCAGGGTCAGAATGAAGTTTGAGAGGAGAAGCCATCGGAGTCTTCATTGGTGTACATGAGTCAAAAATATCCTTGTTTAAAAGGTCTTTAATATATTTAGTTTGCTTTATAAAAATGCCATCATGGAGTTGTTTAACTTGTAAACCAAGGAAGAAAGTGAGCTCGCCCATCATTCTCATTTCATATTTACTTTTCATGAGTGAGGCAAACTCATGATATTAGATTCATCGGTGCCTCCAAAAATAATATCATTAATATAATTTGAACAAGAATAATATTACCTTCAGAATGTTTGAAAAAGAGAGTGTTGTCGATTTTACCTTGAACAGATTCATTTTCCAGAAGAAAATCGGAGAGAGTGTCTTACCAGGCACGAGTAGCTTGCTCTAATCCATACAGAGCTTTGTCTAGCCAATACATATAGTTAGGATGGATGGGATCTTCAAAGCCAGGAGGTTTTTTCACATACACTTCTTCAGCAAGTTCCCCCATTCAGAAAGGCACTCATGACGTCCATTTGGAATACCCAAAAGTTCTTGTAAGCAGCATGACAAAGAAAAATTTGGATACCTTTCAAACGGGCAACAGAAGCAACAGTTTCATCCTAGTCTATTCCTTCTTCTTGACGATAGTCTTGAGCGACCAGCCATGCCTTGTTGCGAATAACAATACCTTCTTAATCCATTATGTTTCTGAAGATCCATTTGGTTTCTATAATGGTTTTGTGAGAGGGACGAAGAAGCAACCTCCAGACTTTATTTGTCTTAAATTTAGAAAGCTCATCTTGCATAGCCGAAATCCATCTTTGATCACCTATAGCTTCATCAATTTGTTTGGGTTCAATACTAGATAGAAAGTTCACATAGAGACAGAGATTTCAAATGCCTTTCCTAGTTTGAACACCAACTTGTTGATCACCAATTATTTGATCTATTAGGTGATCTTCTGTCCATTTTAAGGCAGGAGGAATTTGAGGAGAAAGGAATAATAGTTGGTCAAAGTATGGAGTTTAGAGGTTCAGGATCTTCCTCTAAAGAAATAATGTCAGAAGATGAAGCTATTTTGTGAAAGGGGTCAGAATATAGGGTGTTGATATGAGAAGAGGGAGGAATGTTGGTAGAAGGAACATCACCATTTTCATAATGATGTTCAGTTGATGAGTTATTGGTTAGAGGCATATTTTCAATACAAATCCACAAATCTAACTCTTCTTCATTTCCAGCAAGAGAAGAGGATTGAAGATCATCAAAATTGACATGTAATGATTCATCAAAACATTTTCTTCTGAGGTTGAAAATTTTGTATCCCTTGGATCAGCTTTGGGATCAAATTTCCCAAGATTCTCTCTATCATTTAAGACATAGCACACAAATCAAAAAACATGAAGAAACCCAATGTTTGGTTTTCGGCCATGAAATACTTCATAAGCTATCTTATTGTATCTTTTGACAATAATGGACATATTTTGAGTGAAACAAGTGTTTATAGCTTCAGCCTAAAAGTAGGTTGAGAAATTTGAATCAGTTAATATGGAGCGAGCAGCTTCACATAGTGTACGATTCTTTTGTTCAGCAACTCCATTTTGTTGAGGAGTTCGGAAAACAGAGAATATCTGAGAGATTCCTTTGTCATTGAAGAAGCCTTCTAGGACATCGTTTCAAAATTCAGTACTATTGTCACTACAAACCGATCTGACCAACTGAAGAAGCCTTCTAGAATATCCAAGTATAACGAGAGAACTCATCTACTATGACCAGAATATATCTTTTTGCTACCAAGACTTGGAGTGCTGACTGGTCCATACAGATCAATGTGAAGAATCTGAAGGGGCTGAGAGATGGACGAGCATTATTTAGTTTTGAAAGAAGATTTAGTTAATTTCCCTTTTTCACAAGCTCCAACAACAAGATCTTTGTTAGAAAGTTTGTTTAATGTTTTGAAGTAAAGGTGAGAGAGACGTTTGTGCTAGAGCCAATTTTGTCTGGCCATTTCTTCAGATAGAAAACACATAGCTTCACCAATGGCACTTTTCTCAATGTTTACAATATGAACATTGTTCTTTCTAGTACCAGCAAGCACCATCTGATTTTGTACGTCAAGAACAATACACACACTTAGTTGGAAAGTTACTATGTATCCCAGATCACATAGTTGATTGATGCTCCGAAGTTTGTACACCAGTCGCTCAACATAAGAAACTTTGTTGAAGGTTATACTTCCATTAGTTAAAGTTCCATAACCTCTTGTGATTCCCCTCCCTTGTCCACCAAAGGTCACAACTAGTCCCTTTTCTTTTGTGAAGTTCAAGAGAAGTCATTTGTTTCCTGTCATGTTTCTTGAACAGTCGTTGTCCATATCCCATATATAATCTTTATTTGGAACCTGCAACCATGAACAAATTAGCTTCTAATTACCCATTTAGAGATGGGTCCTTTAGGGTTAGGAAGATTCTCCTTTTTGTTCTTCGAATAATGTAATCCTTTGACATTCTTTGACAAGATGGAAAGTATCCTCACAGTTATAGCATTTTCTATATACAAAGACTTTCTTTGAAATGGAAGAGCTGGTCTTTTCCTTAGATGGCATCAGCGAGTGGGAGGCGCCGATCCATGGTCCTGGACCACGGATTCCTTTTTCAGAAGAATGGAATGAAGAGGTGGGGGAAGACTGGTCTTGATTTTATTCATATTTATAGCTCTAGGGACAATGTCAATGGTTTGAGACTTAGCCTGATTTGGAAGAAAAAATTTCCTTTTAGAAGGGAGATTGAGAGTCTTAGACCTTATTCACAGAGAAGTATGAACCAGAATTGTATAAGTGCAGAAGATCAGAAGTTTATCTTCTGATCCCACTCATCACAGAGACGCCCAAAGTTTGGAAGAACAACTGGACTACAACAAAGGCATCATACGCGCTCCTGATGACGTGGCCTACACATGTTCCGTGTTTCTAACTTTGTAACTGAATTTGTTACAAGCTTAGCTTACGTGTCAGTTTATAATAGGCTAGAGTGTTGACTTCTATTCATTGTACTAGTATAACTAGATCCTTTTACGAATGTAATGGTTGTCGATGTGAGATACATTTTGGAGAGCAAATAGAGCATTTCATTCATTGTATTTTAATCCTCATCTAGGTTATTAATACGAATTACCATTTGTTCTTCAATATCGTTCTTACAGTTCTTGCTGTTAACTGCTTTAATTCGTAGATCTAATTTGCTTCCGCTCATATTTTCACATTCGATCTGTTGATTAATTAGGTTCAACAATTGGTATCAGAGCCATCTAATCAATTTATTGATATTAGATCTCTTCCATTTGGAGAAATCCCTCTTCTATTTGCAGTTATTTTTAGTTTTAAGCTACTGTTTGTAATTCTACCCTGTTTTACGAGAATTTGTTAATTTCATAACAATTTTCTCCAAATCGGTGGTAATTTGGGTTTAAATCTGAATATCAGTAAGAATATCGTTCTGTTTCAATTCATTTGAAATTTATTTCTTCTAGATTTCAAAAATCCTCCTGTTATTCTCTCAACTCCCTTTTTTCTGAAAAATGGCAAATTCAAATTTGAATGCTGTTTACACCTCCGGATCACTGACCAAACCTCCTACTCTAATCTGTGATGAATATCCACAATGGAAGATCCGTATGATCAACTTTTATGAAGGATTGGATGAAGAGTTTATCCTATTGTTCAAAATGGTCCGCTTATTCCAATGACAACGATTCCAAGGATTCCTGCCACTACAAATACCGATGAAATTCCTACGAGACAAGTTCCAAAGCTGAGGGAAAATTGGTCTGATGATGAAAAGGAAAAAGTGGAATTGGCTAAAAAGGCAAAAAGTCTACTGATCATGGCAATTCCAAATCAGATTTTCCAGTCTCTAGATTCGTGTGATATTGCTAAAGAGCTATGGGATTAGCTGGAAAACATTTTAGAAGGCAGATCTAAAATAAGAAAAACAGAAGAGCTCAAGCTCTGAATGAATACAATAGCTTCCAGGCTATTCTTGAAGAGTCTCTGGAGCAAACTTTTCATAGATTTAATACTTTGTTAAATTTATGCCAAAGGTGTGATATCGTCAGATCTAAGGAAGACAACAATGTCTTATTTGTCCAACCAAAGAGAATGAACTGAAGAAAAAGAAGGATGTGTGCTATAGATGTGGCAAGCCAAGGCACTATTCAAAGAATTGCAGGGGAGCTCTGGACAAAGACAAATCGTATTACAAGAATAAATACAACTATAATGTCGCTGAAAGAGCTCACTATGCAGAAAAAGAAAACTGGCTAGGAGATGAGTGTAGTGGTGATGAAGCCATGTTCTGCGGAACGGCCAAAACCAATGAATCAAAAGATCAACCTTCTGAATCACCAGCTAGTACTATCTCTGAATCATCTGAACTCGAAAACACCATTCTGATTTTGTCAAATAATTTTGAAGAACTTAAGCAAAAGCTTACTGTTGAAAAGAAATTGCGAAAAAATATTGAACAAACTCTTTCAGTAACTCAAAGGGAAAGAGAAATTTACAAAAGAGAGATGGATCTTTTAATAGAAGAAATACTGGAGCTAAGTGCTGAAAATGAGAAGATTTCTAATGTTTTAAAAAATACTGAAGTTAAGCTCAAGGATGAGATATTGAACTTCACTCAACTTTTGGAAGGCAAAGATAAGGAGATCAAAGCAAAAGAAAGTGACAGATTGAATTTTGTAGCACTAAAATATTATTTTCAAAAGGAGGGGGAATTTTTACATATTGAACTTCAAAAAAAAAACCTACAGATCAAAACATATCTGGATGCTCAGAAAGTTCATGACAAAATAAATACACAAGTAGGGAGATCTGGACTTGGTTTCGAGGATTTGGATCCCTACACATGTGAAAAGAGGTATACTCTGAAATATGTTTTCTGTCAAGGACAAGAACAGAAGCCTGTCTTTCCAATTTTATATGAGCAATCTATTTTTAAAAAATCAAAACATGAAAATGGTCATCATCAATGTAAACTTAAGTTTAAAAACATCGAAGATTCATCTGAAAAAACAAACATTGATATGAATAAAATTCAGAAGAAAAGTGACATTTTCAAATTTGGCTTAAATGTTCATATAACTTTGAATCTAGAGGCCGATGCTTTTATTCCTACACAAGCAGAAGAAGAGATAAGACTTGGTTTTGAAAATGATATTCTCTCAACTTTTGATAATGCTTTAAACTTGAACATGAAAATGTTCAGCAAAATTCTTCAGAAAACCATCCAGAGATATTTCCTTGTTCTTTTGTTGACTTAAATCTTTCAGAGACTCAAGACGATTTGAAAATAACTACATATCCCTGGGAGAATGATGACCAAAGTGATGATTTCTTTGATAACTTAGAGAAATATTTTTCATATTTAGAAAATCAATTACCTTCTGTTTACAAAAAGGTTCCAGAGGTAGTTAAGAATGAAGAAGCACCATTCTTATATACAAATGAACCTCTGGAGAACAGAACCTATGGTTTGAATGTTGAAAAACATTCAAGTGGAATATCAATACTCTCTGTCCCTCCAACAGGACAGAGAAAACTGGTTTCCATTCATCCAGCCTTCATTGGAGTGTCTCTTAAGGCCAAATCTTGTCTTGAACTTGAGAACGAAGAGAGTCTTAAAAAGAAATTGAATATTTAGCAAAAATATCTTCAATCGAGTCCTCCAAAGTTTACTGCTGCTCAAAAAGTCAAATGGAAATCTAATCTTTCTGCTTCTCTTTCAGTAATTCCGAAAGCTCCTGAGAAGGTTTATCAGAGGAAGCCACAACAGAAGAACACTTATGATTCTAAGCATAAGTCTAACCTAGCTAAAAAGTTCAATAGAACAACTAATACTAGTATAGAGAGAAACAAGAAGAATTATAATTATCATTATTGTAATGAAAATTCAATGCAATCTTTTATGTCTCAGAATTCTGAATGTTTTCCTTTATTCTTAAAACTAAAACAATTTTTCTCAAGGCTCTCTGATCGTTCATATGATAATTTTTCACACTTAATGACTAAACCAAAGAAAAACAAAAATACAAAAAATAAAAAGAGCAAACCTTTAAATCCTGCTAAATCTAATCATGTGCAAGATAAAAAGAGTGAAAAGTCTAAAACTAACGTTAAAGGACCCATTATGAGATGGGTACCTAAAACACTCTGACTGCGATTGCAGAAGCAGCGTGTGCACATCAGGTATCTTGACTCTGGATGCTAGAGGCACATGACTGGAACGAAAAACTTACTCTCCCAATTTACAAACAAATGTGGTGGAGCTGTAACGTTTGGAGACAATGGTAAGGGTCAAATAAAAGGCTACGGTACTTTACAAGAAGGTATATATTACCTTATTAAAAGTTGGTCATGTTTCTGGATTGAAACATAACCTGTTGAGTGTAAGTCAACTTTGTGATATATATTACCTTATTAAAACAGGCACATGTATGTTGCTGCTGATCATAAGATTTTCTTGATGTTACCTAATTTTGCCAATGACTATCACGTAAGTGATGTTGTCAAAGATAATTTTATGAGTCATAGGCAACCAAGAAAGGATGCCTACTCGATTATACCAATCAAAAAGATCTCTGCAATCAAGAACACTCAATTCGAAGGATCAGAGATCTGGTAGACGATATATGAGGTACTTAGAGAAGACAAACATACTTATTACTTCTGTGAAAATGATCTATTCTCCATTAACCCTTCTGATCTTCTAACTCTGGAGAAGTTCATGAAGATTCAAATGAATAGAAGAAGAGATAGTCAAGATAAAGTTTCCTACTTCAGAATCATTGAGTGCATGAAATCATTTATTAGATACAGAAGACAGGTAGACTTCCAGACTGGGCTGAACTACAAAGTTGATAACTTATGCATCTCTGCTCCAAATGAAGACTTGGAGGGTCTCAATGCTCTAAGAATTGGAAAGGTGCTGACTCAGCTAGAAGAAGGGGTTGTGTTCGAAAGGCCACACAGAAGAAGCTTCTTCAGAATAAAAGAGGCACACAAATATTCATCAGAGGTAGTATACATTGTCAAATGTTATGCCTCTGTTGAAGTTGATGATCATGACTAAGAAGCAATAGAGAAGATAGTGACGAGACTTGATAGCGTCTAGAAGATAAGAGAAATCACACAGATTTCCAAGATTATCTCACGGGTTGCCCCCTTCTGATACAAGATGAGCTGAATGATCAAACAAACTTTTAGCCTAATAAAACAAACGAAACTAAAGCCAAACGAAGTCATCTTTCAACATTCTGGATTCATACTTAGGGGGAGATTGTTAGACCTTATTCACAGAGAAGTATGGACCAGAATTGTATAAGTGCAGAAGATCATAAGTTTATCTTCTGATCCCACTCACCATAGAGACGCCCAGAGTTTGGAAGAACAACTGGACTACAACAGAGGCATCATACACGCTCCTGATGACGTGGCCTGCCCATGTTTCATGTTTCTAACTTTGTAACTGAATTTGTTACAAGCTTAGCTTACGTGTCAGTATGTAATAGGCTAGGGTGTTGACTTCTATTCATTGTACTAGTATAAATAGATCCTTTTATGAATGTAATAGTTGTCGATCTGATATACATTTGGGAGAGCAAATAGAGCATTTCATTCATTGTATTGTAATCAACTTCTAGGTTATTAATACGAATTACCATTTGTTCTTCAATATCGTTCTTACTGTTAATTGCTTTAATTCGTAGATCTAATTTGCTTCCACTCATATTTTCACATTCGATCTACTGATTAATTGTTAGAAAGGGATCTGGGTTCAACAAAGAGAAACATGAAACTTTCCTTTTTCAGCTGATGAAAATTTCATAGAAGAAATTTGGGTGTTTCTTTTAATAATTTTTGTGGGTTTGGGACAAAAGGAATTAGATTCTTCAAGGCTTAAGGAGTTAAGTAAGTCATGGATGGGTTTCACAACTTCATTTGAGTCTTGACCTTTGGCTGTATCAAGAGATATTGAATCTTTGGCTTTCGCAAAGGTACCAAATTTAAGAATTTCAAGGAGATCAGGAGAATGAATAGAAGTGGAATCATCATATATGAAATCCAAGAAATCTGAAGAGGAGAATAAAGCTTAGGAGGGAGACGCACAAGGAGCAGAAGGTTCATGATCCAATTTTCCAAAACCAAGACCAGTTTTGCTATCACAAGACATCTAGTCCTGAAGTATCTTTTCAAGATTTTTAGAGGAGTTGGCCCATTTGAATAACACTTCTTGTTCTTTCTTCAGTTTGTGGAAAATCTTATTTTTCTCTTTAGAAAGAATGTTATTTATGTATTTAAGATTTTCAAGACCATCTTTGATTTTATCAAAATCTTTTAGTTTAGGGAAACACATCTGAAGTTGATCATTTAGGGATTTTATTTGAAGATTGGCCCTTCTCTTTGATTCTTTCATGTTATAAAAATAAATAGTTAAGGAGTCAAAAACATCTATCTATTGATCATCAGAGAGAGTGAAAAAGGGATGTATCTGAGGTTGAGTTCTGGAAAATGATTCTTCGGTAGAGACCAAGGTTGTAGCATAGATCAGTCTCTCAAGTTCTTCTATCTCACTAATCTTAGCCATTACACTTGGTGACATGCTAAACTTTACTGTCAGAAGTTGGCTCATCTTCCCAATCTTGAAATTCGGCAACAAGACCTTTTCCGTTCTTGAGAGCATTTTCATTTCTTTCCTCCACCCTTATGTATTTGGCCTTGTATTTCTTATACCCGACCTGATCTCTAGATTGAGAAGAATCATGATTTTTCTTAGTAGATCGGCTAGTCCTTTCATCAGGCTTTTATTAGCCGATTCAAAAGAGGCATTGCCTGAACAAGTGATAGATTTAAACTTAGAAGGAACTCTAGGCCTACACTCAAACAAAAAATTTCCTTTCTTTCCACAATTAAAGCATTCATCATTTGCTTTGTCAAAAGAAGAGGATTTTTTAGAGGAAGATTTTCTTCCAAATCTGGGACGATTTGAGGAGAATCTTCTGTTTTTGAGATTTCTAGCCATCATAGTTATACTATCAGAAATTATGTGTATAACTGACTCTTCACCTTCATCATCGGCCTCACTAATGTGAGCCTCCGTGATGTGAGATGAGTCTCCATTTGTCTCATTATTTCCAGATCCATAGGTTGGGAAGGTAATTCTAGGAACAAACGAATGAGAGTTTTTGATATCTTTAATGAGATATTTTTGTTGGTTCTTTGTCTGCTCATAGTTATGTAAAGTGTTGTACAGAGCAGTTAGTGTCATATGATCAAGGTCCTTGGTGGTTTTAATGCAGGTACATATATTCTCCCAGAAGTCTGGAAGACAATCTATAAATTGGCATAAAACCTCCTCATTGTCATATATCTTTCCCAACAGTATAAGGTCATTTAAGAGGCTGTTAAAACAGTTATAATAGTCAGAGAGAGATTCTCCCTTTTAATGAGCGAAAAGTTCATTGTTTCTCATAAAGCACACACAGTATCCCACATTTCTTTGGTAGTAAAGAGATTTACCAGAGTAGATCCAGGGTTTGAGGAAGAAGAGATTGCCATTACAGATCAACTTTATTGTTTTAAACTAGTCTGCTCTAAGACCACTTGTTAGTCCCATATAAGTTATTGACAAACATTTAAGAAATTGTACGGGGGGGGGGGGGGGTGAATACAATTACACAAAAAAATTTAAGTTTTTAAATTCTTATTGATAATAATATCAAGAATTAGACTTAGAAAACTGATTGCTGCGAAAATGAACAGATAAATCTATTCTAACAATCTAAACACTTACTAAAGCAAGAGTATAACTTAAATCACAAAGCAAGTTATAAAACTGTTTTCAAATGCCGAATCAAACTGATCACTTAGAAGATATCTTGCTGAAAGCGTGGTTTGCACGAGATCTCGTCTTATACTTTTATAGTGTCCATGCAATAAATGCATGAGGACACTTGTCACAATATCATTTGATAGCAGTATTTCCTTTAGACAAAAGATGGGTGCCATTCCTTATCGTACAGATGAAAGGACATGACAATGTATATTTTTTCTTCAAGTCTTTAGTTATCACATCAACCTTTATATAAGGACAAACAAACCTTTCTGACGTTTTAAGGAGTATGTTTGAATTTAAAGCTTGGAGGATAAGTTCTTGTAGAAATTGTAAACAAGGACATCTTTATAAGTGTCCACCGATGAGTTGATCAGGGAGGATATATGCCGATGGGTTAACATCGGTGGATACAATCCAAGGGATCAACATCGGTAGATGGACACCGATGGAATGATTTCAGTGATGGATCATCTGGAAGGGATCGGCGCCTGAGTTTGGTAGAGATCGGCAGTCATATCTTCATTTTCCACTGTTCATCCAAACTCCATTCAGTGATTTAAATATGATTCAATACCTTACAGGAGAAGTCTTATCAGCCTTTGAGAATGTGTTTCCCTATACATAATGGAAATCCAAGTTTACGTTACTATTCAGATTCCGTGATAGCATACACTGATTGCACTCAGTGATCGCTGAAAGTCATGAAACACTATCTGAACTTAGAACTTAGAAGATCTAAAGAACAACACACACACCACAGACCATTCAGATATAGTCGAAGACCTATCTGAAGAAACAGATGAATAACTCGTGATTTGAAGCGGTTTAGTGATACCAACGTTCATCTAACAGAAGTGTGAGATCTTGCGTATGCCTCAGTGATACCTGAAGTATTCATCCTGGAGACTCAGTATCAACGATCAATATGAAGCCTACTCAGCAAGATCAAAGTTGATCTAATCCTCGATGCACAAATGTGAAACCTCTATAACTTGTCAGAAAGTACGTTTGAAGTTACTTTACTGTCACTCCACGTGCTTACCAACTTTGATTAGGTTATTCTTCATATTCGGCTATAAGCTTAGTTGCTCTATGAGCAAAGGGCAAGTCTCCTAATAGAAACATGACATGTGACATATACCTTCTAGGCTGCATTAAATGCGACGAGTATAAATATATGATTTTCATGATATAAACATAAACATGACACGTGACATATACCTCTATCTTCAGTTTCATGCATGCTTATCTCTCCTACAAATCTCTGTTCTTATTTCCGTCTTGCCTTATGCACCAAAATACTTAGTGATTTCTAAAGATGTAATATAATAAGTTTAATACTTGTTCTAATTCCGCCTACAACTTGTAACTTAGTTTATTGATATAAACTCATTTAAAAACCATAAAAGTTGGTATCTATTCACCCCTCCCTCTTCTAGAAACTGTTTATATAGTTATACACTCTTGTAGACTCCTTTGGGACCAACAAGTGGTATCAGAGCAGTGTTTATTGCTTAATATCTTAAAACTAATATGTTGTTTTAAAATGGCTATTCTGTTGTTCTAAAACGACTAATACTAATACAAGCTATATTAACAACGGATCTCTTGCTAAACCTCCAAGGTTTAGTAACGATAACTACATTGTCTGGAAGGAAAAATGACTCTATTTCTTGAAGGGTCAGATCCGAAGATCCACTAATATTTAGAAAATCGACCATACATTCCTACACTTCGAGTCCCTGCAACTGCTACTACTCCTGCTATTCCTAAAATATGTATTCCCAAATCTCCACATCAATCGAGTGAGGAAGACAAGAAAGCACTGTTTATTGATTAAAAAGCTAGACCTATTATTGATATATCTTACTGTTAGTTCCAAAGGAGTCTACAAGAGTTCAATGGATATAGAAATAGTTTGTAAAAGGGGGGGGGGGTTGAATACAAACACAAGTTTTTTACGTTTTTAAATAGTTTATATTGAATAAACAAATTTACAGTTGTAAGCGGAACTAGAACAAGTATAAAACCTATTCTATTACAATTAAGGAATCACGAAGTTGATTCACAAGAACAGGAGAGAAAAGCAATAGAGGTTTAGGGAATAGAAAGTAGCATGCATAAAGATGAAGAGGAGTTCTTCATCTATATATACCGTTTGCATTAGATGCAAAGCAAAAGGTATTTCGCACGTGTCAAGTTTCTATTAGATACGTGTCCTTTATCCATAAGACAACCATTCTTTTGGCCGTATTTAAATAGTAACCAAATCATATTTGATGGGGACTTAAGGAACAATGCGTACGTCCTTTTCTGAAAAGGCATGGAGGTTTTGACTTTTGTGCATCGATGATAAGATCAACTTTGTTCTTGCTGTTTGGGCCTCACTTTGATCGTTGAACCAGAGACTTCAAGGATGAAGACTACAAGTATCATTGAGGCTATTGCAAGATCTCACACTTGTATAGATGACTGTTGCTATCGTTGAACCGCTTCAGGTCACTTAGCCAATCATCTCTTTTTTCACCTTTGGTCTTCAACTTTCGCTGAAAGGTCTTATTGTGTGAGAGTTGTTCTTGGGTTCTTCAGGTATAGAATGTTGTTCCTGATTATCAGCGATCACTGAACGCAGTCAGTGTATGCTATCGCTGATTTCTGAACACTGTCCTATGTATGGAAATTTTCACTAAGTATAAGAGGAATCCTATTCAAATTACTGAAAGGAGTTTGGATCAACAATCTCCCCCTATTTGATTATGATTAAGCAACATAGGAAAATTACCTGAAGAGATTAGTAAGGACTTAGAAATTGAGTTTCATTTTTAAGGATATGAAAGCACAATTTTTACAAGTAGAGCCTGTAAAGTACATTCACTGATTAAATTACAAAGTGTAATGTCAGTGAATAAATAAGGTTTTTAAAGAAATTAGAACTCATATGTTCATCGTCCCATTTACTATTTTCAGGGATCTTTTCAGTACACAGATGGAGTAGAGGACTTCATTATATTTCATTGATCATAAAGTTTGATGAATTACATTGAAAATGAAAGTACAATTTGTAAGAGTAAAGTACAATACACAGATTAAAAAAGAATTGAAATACAACAGAGACTAGTCAGAGAGTTTTTCTTTACTTCGTTGTTATTCTTTCTCATAAATCTCCTTTTGAATGCATTTTTCACCATAGGTGAACAAGCAGTTATAGTACATGATCTTGATGAGTTTTGAGGGAACCTTTTGATCTCCTTATTCCTGAGAAACCTTGTTTGCCTATCACTTCCTAGAAAGGCCTTTCGTGCTTCAGGAAGAGTAGTGATTTCATTTTCTTCGTGCTTTCTCGCTTTAGGCAGGGATGTATTGAGCATTGATTAGGTCAGGGATAATGAGATGGGCTAAGAGACTGTTAGGGTCGAATTCAGCTTCGGACTTTGATTTTCTCTTATTTGTTTTCTCAGAGGGAGGAGGAACGCTAACATGTTGTGATATCCTTTGCAATAGCTGATCTAGATGCCTTTCTACTACACCCTTGAATTGAGATTTAGAATTTTGAATGGCATCTCTAATTTCTAACCATTCAGAGAATCCATAGACCTTAAGGAATTGTGGTTCTTCTTCTTCGCTTATGTTATCTCTGAACATAGTTACAGATATCTTCAGACTTCTTTTTCAATTGCGTCCTAGGATAGTTGCATGTATTATTGTTGTAGAGCGAACGTGAAAATTGACCTTTTTGGTACACAATTCTAGTTCAACATCGTTTGGTTCTTCATTTTCCCTATTCAGGGCTTGTAGAATGTTTTCTTGAGCTATGACAGGATCAACTCTTAGGTTATCTCTGGTCAATTCCTTCGTAGCGAGTTTGGCAGCTACTCGCTTACTCTTTTCTTTTTCTTGTCTTTGACGAATTAGCTTTATAGTTTCTTTTCTTGCAATTCTTCGGTCTCTTAGTCGCTGAGCTTCAAGAGCTTGTGCTCGTTCTTCAGGTGACAAAAAGGAAAATTCGTCATAGACGCTTATTGAGACGGGGGATTTAGGCAAAGAGGTACGAAAAGTAATTTTTACTCTGGCCAACTCGAGGTATCTTATGAAGTTTGCTCGTCTCTATTATTCTTCCGGTTCAGGGATGGTTTGCCTATTTACATGCTTGTGAATTAGGCCTTCTTCGTCTTCAGATTCAGATATGTACAAGAACTGATCTTCAGTGGAAGGTTTCCTCAAAATGGAGAGTCCTTTGGGGGACAAGGTTCATTGAGAATGGGAGAATCAGAGAGAGGTTCGTCAGAGCCGAAGTTTGCTGGAGAATAGAAGGGGTAAGTTTGATTATCAGAGGGAGGAATATAAGTAACTAGAGGAAGGCATACCTCTGCAGAGTGCTCCCCCTCAGAAGATGTTGAAGTGGGATCGAGATCCATCACTTGCTTATTCTTCCCTGAGGGATCAGACTGCTCCTAGCTAGGAGGTGGCCCATCCCCACCCAAACTATTCCAGGTAGAGAAGCATCTGGACGATTTTGAGCGAAGAATCTTGAGTAGCCTTCTATATCATCATCATCATCAACTTTAGAAAGATGAGGGATGTGAGGGATGTCTTTGGCTTTTTCATCATTTTTTTCTTCTTCTTCTTCGTCTTCATCACCATCTTCAGGGTTGGAACCTGTTGAGGTGATTGCTGATTGTAGACAGGTAGGGGTTCACCAGGAATCATTGTATTTACATCACCTATAAGCTCACCAACGAGCTCTCTGACGAATTTCTCCCCATCTTTATTACCAACATGGAGAGTGTGCACAAGAATTGTGTGCACATTCGAACCCATGCCGGCAAGCTCCTTTGCCTACGATTTCTGAGTCTGTGCAGCCGCACTCAGACTCCCTCTATCAACTTTAGTGAATGAGGGGCCTCTGGCAGCAAGATTTTGAAGTAGACGCAGAAGATCAACTTGTGTCTTCTGCAATTCAGCGATTATCTTCGCCTGCTCTTCGTACGCCTTGGCAAGATGATAAATGGCCCGGTCTTTGGCAAAGTTATCATCCTTCACTATATGAAGATCAGTGTAGATGTTGTTGATGGTCGCCTTCATACCAGGGACACCACTAACCATTTGAAAAGAATCTCAGAGGCCACTTGCAGCGTATCCACCCTATGTCTCGTGAGAGCACATTCGTTGACCAGAATATCCATGGCGGGAAACGATGGAAAGGCAAAGAGATCTTTGGAATTTCAGTGACAAAGAAAGGAAGCTTAGTTGGAAGCTTCTCTGTCTTCAATTTCTTAAGATCATCAGCTTTCCGGATCTTTGGAGAGGAAGTGTGGTTCCTGGTAGGAGCAGCAGAGATAGACGGTCTGCTGAGAGGAACAACGACGGATGCAGTAGCGGTGGTTGCTAAGGAGAAGACAGTAGCATCGACACCTGTTGATAATAAAGATAGAGCAGCTAAGAAGAGCTCTGGGTTAGATGATCTGTGTGAGTAGGTAGTATGTATAACCAAGGGCTCCTTGAGAGTGTCGTGAGGATTATTCTCAGGGATGGAGCATGCGACGGCAGTGTCGTGAGGATCACTTTCAAATTTTCAGAATGTCGAAACAAAATTGTCTTAAATTGTCAAAGAACATTGAAACTCTTACTTTAAGTGCTTTGTATGGAATATTGCTTAATCATGAGCAATCACAAACGTTAAAAAGAAATCTTTTAAAAGACATTAAATCAGCCAAAAGTTCTTCCTTGGCTTTAATGACCTCAGAGACTGATATTTCGGAATTTGATAATTCTCTGGCCTTTCTTACTAATAATTATAGACGATTTGCTAGAAAGAGCAACTTTAGAAGGACTCCTGCCATCACTGACTCTGATAAGTCAAAGATATCTACTACTAATAAAGCTTCTGTTATCTACTAAAACAGTCAACTCAAATGTCACTTTGCCAATGAATGCAGATCTAAGATGGTTGTTGTTCCAACATACTCTCAGATACTTGATAAAACTAAGAACGAAAAATATTCTATGTTGAAAGTCAAGTATCTGAATCTGAAGAAAAACCAGCGAAAAGGCAAAGGTCTTGTCGCTAAAGAAGTTGATTGGGATCAAGAAGTTGATTGGACACAAACCGCTGATGAATCTAAGTCAGATGAAGAAGAAGCCGAAGAGGTCGCTGAAACCTCATCAGCTAACATTCCTTCTCCATCACAGGTATCAATTTTAAAAAATTCTTCTATCCCTGAATCTGATAGCTTGTCGGCTCTCGACACATTGATTATTGATCTTTATAATGCTTTAAACGGTAAAACTGAAGATGAACAATTCAACTCGGACTTATCTAAACGACTTAAAAATTGCCACATTAAAATCAAAGAGCTTACTAAAATCGAAGAAGGTTTTAAAGACCAAATCTTTATAAACCAAACAATAAACATTAAGATACAACAGGTTATCACTGAGCGCGAAAAGGCCATCGCTAATCTCAAAGCTGAAAAAGCCACCATTGAAGGATGCTGAAAAACCTCTATTAAGGCTAGTGAGGTCATAAATGCTCAGATTCCTAAATCGGTCAAAAGTGGTCTGGGATATTCCTCTGACCAAGAAGAGACTTTCAAAGATCATTTCATGCTTAAATTTGGAACGTTTGTTTCTTCTATCCCTGAACCATCCACTCAGTGTGCTAATACAACTGAGCCGAGACCTTCTAAAACTATTACCAAGGACTCAGGGAAGGTGATTAAAGACAAGTTCCTTAATCATGTTCCTAAGATCAAGAACTTTCCAGAACTGAAGAAGAATTGTTGGAACCCAGATCCCTTTCTAGCAAGTAATTAATAGATCAAATATGTAAATATGAGCGGAAGCAAGTAGATCTATGATTAACAATAAGATTATTAAGAACAGATATGAAGAACAATCGTAATTGGTATTGAATTGCGTGTGTATGATAAACAACAGTGTGCACAATTCAACAACTCTCTATTTTGTCTTTTCAATCGATACTATTACAAACTGAGATTGAGCTATTTATACTGTTACAATATTGAAAGTCAACTACCTGGCCTATTACAACAAGACACGTAAGCAGGGAAATAACAAACTGAGTTACACACGGAGGTGTGCCTGCCACGTCATCAGATGCACATGTAGTTACTTGATTCTGATTCATACTTCTTCAGAAATGAGGTCTAACAATCTCCCCCTAAGTATGAAAATCAGAATGCTGCACGTGTAGCTTCGCTATTCTTTTATAGGCATAATAGTTGAAGTATTGTAATTTTTATCAGAAGGGAACTGTTTGAGAACTGACTTTGGAGATGGCATCTGTAACTTCCCTGAGCTTCATTAGTTTGTCAAGTCTCTTTTCAATCTTGTCTCTGACTTCTGCATCTTGATTGTCAACTACTACAGAAGCATAACATTTTAGAATATAGACGACTTCTGTAGAATATCTGTTAGCATCTTTGATTCTGAAGAAGCTTTTTCTTCTCAGCCTTCTGAACACAATTCCAGCTTCTAGTTGAGTTATTAGTTTCCCAATCCTTAGAGTATTAATACCCTCCAAATATTTATTTGGTGTAGCGATACACAAGTTATGAACTTTGTAGTTCAAGCCCGTTTGGAAGTCTACTTGCCTTCTGTATCGAATGAAAGACTTCATACAGTCAATGATACGGAAGTAAGCAAATTTGTTTTGATTTTCACTCCCTCTGTTCATTTGATTCTTCATAAATTTCTCCAGAGTTAGCAGATCAGAGGGATTGATCGACAATAAGTCATTGTCACAGAAATATGATGACTTGTTATCTTCTCTGAAAACCTTATAAATTGTGTACCAGATGAGAGTTTGTTCGAACTGTGCATGCCTAAATGAAATGGTCTTGATTGGAATTATGGAATGAGCCTCCTTTCTTGGTTGCCTGTGAGTAATGAATTTGTCTATGATCTCATCACTGACTTGATAATCATTTGAGAAATTCAGCATCATTAGGCATATCTTCTGATCTACAGGAGCATACATATGCTTTTTTTTATTTCTAAGTTGGGTAGCTCAATTCTTCCCAACTTCTGCATCTTTTCTTCATTTGCAGCTCTGAATTTTGCAGACTCTTTCCTTTTAGCTTCTTCAAAATTTTCGCGAGCCCTTTCAGCAGCCTCTTTGGCCGTTTCAGCTTCTTCTCTCTTCTTTTTTGTCTGAGCCATGACTTTCTCAGCTTCAGCTTTGGCTTTTTGAGCTTCTTCCTTAGCTTTTTCAGCTTCAGACTTAGCCTTTTGTTCAGTCTCAGACCTTAGTCTATTCTCTTCTCTTGTTCTTGCTGCCTCGGCTCTGGCTGCTTTAGCTCTGGCTTCTTCTGTTTTCATAGCTTCTGCTCTGGCAGCTTCTACTTCAGCTGATTTTGATCTGGCAGCTTCTGCTTTAGCTGCTTCTGCTCTGGCTGGTTGAGATTGTGTTTTAGTATTCCCTATTACCTCCAGTATAAATTTAGCAATTTCTGGATCCTTGGGCAGGGGACCTCGATTAGTGGCTAGAGGAGTAGGCGTTAACGGAGTTTGCTTAGAGGGAGGAGATGCAGAAGGTGAGGACGATGAGTCTTTACCTTTTTCTTGGTTCATCTTCTAACCCATATCGGTTTTCATCTTCTTGATATTATCCATGTTCTCCCCTTTCTGAGAATCAGGATCCCGATCCTCAGATCTTTTGCGCTTTAGCTCAGCCTTCTTGCATGCCTGAGCTTCTTTAACTTTCTTTTTGTCTTCAAAGGAGGCAGATAAATCACCTACCAGAGAGGAGAGTTTTGATACTATGGTTTCCAAGGTTGTGAGCTTTTCATCCATGTGCAAGTTACTGGAATTAGTTTAGGATGAATATTTGGAGGTCAGAGAGTTGATGCGATCAATCATTGCCTTCGGAAATTGTGACATATCCGACTTTTTGACCAAAGACGAGGCAGAAGCAGATGCAACTTCTAAAGGAAAAAGAACTGTGATAAGCTTGTGGATGTCAGCAACAAATGACCCATATTCATCAGTAGAGATGGTGACTTCTGGAGTGGGTATTTCGGAAGGAAGGTTAAAGATTCCCTCTGCATTTGATTTAATTCCAGCGTCCAGAGCCTGGAAGTGAGCATTTGTAGAGTTATGTTGAGCTTCTGCATTATTAGAAAGAATGTTTCTGATGTCTTCCAAAGTTTGATTTTGAGTTGCTTGATGAGCTTGTATGGCTGACAGAGTTTGTTGTTGGGAAACAAGGGATGAAATTAGATATTCCATAGATCTCTGAATTTGATCACCAAACGCCTTGAACGCTGCATTGGTGACAAATTCAGAAGGTGTAACCGGTGCATCTCCAACAAATGGAGCCCCTTGTCTCTCGCATTCAGAGAGGCCCTCCTTCACACCTGTTTTGACGTTGAGTGTGGAGGGACTTCCAACCTGTCGTCGAGGGCTGTTATTCACAAACACCTCTTCGGTTATTCTGAAAGGTTTAGCTTCATCCCAATCATCAGAGGATGTGGAGCTGAACACAATGTGCTTACCTTTAGGAAGGGTAAAGACCTCGGTAAGTCGTGCATCCTGTGGCTGTAACCCCTCTGATGGGATTTCATCAGCATCTATACTAACAGAGGGTATGGACGTACCCTCTGGTTGCCTTAGGACATCGTTGGTCACGAAGACATCAACGTTTTGTGTGGGTGGTGGCAAGTTCTGGGGCAACTGAAGTCTTATTGTTTCATCATCACCCTGTTGAGAGGATGATGAGGATAAGGTGGATTCCCCGGAGGTGCGTGATTTAGAGGAACAAAGATTTCCCTCTGATCGGTTTGGTTGTTGGTGCTTTGGACTGGTTGTGCTTTGGAGTAGATGTGTTGACAACTACCTTAGGAGATGTGGGTACCCTTGGGGATCTTGGCGAGGTTCGCTCAAATGTGTCTCTATGGACATCTTCTGTACCCTCTTGCAATAAGAGGTCGGGATGGGTAGAAATTCTCTGGTGGTCACTCGAATTCTTTTCAATCTCTGTCTCACCTGACCCCTCACTGTCTAATTTGGCTCTAAGTGCTCTGGGGTAGATGCTCTCTGTTCTGAGAGTACCATAGAGCATTTATAGGAAATGAGAGTAAGAGAGGTTGTAGGAATGAGATCAAGCATATACCTGGAGAGATCTCTGGGTGTAGAATAACCACTGTTGTCGATTGTTGGCTTGTGGGAGCTCATGGAGGCTATTTTGCAGAACTGCTGAATCAAAGGAGCTTTTAAAGCCCCAATAGCTGGAAAAGTAAATAGTGAGAGAAACCATGGTAACATCAAAGCTAGAAGTGGTTTCCCTTGGCTCTGGAGGGAAACTTTGGTTTGAACAACCGCCTTTATTTCCTAAAACATAAGACTCGCGTAGTCCAATGGTCTGTTGAAAAACAACCCATACATAATTGTGAAAACATTTGTGCTTGCTTGGTCTAGAGACCCAATCTTGCAGGTGAGAGGCTTTTGTTCAGAATGGAGACAAGGACATTCCACATTGGTGGCAGCTTTTTTCTTTTGAATTCAGACAGCCTGTTGAGATGTTCATTATAGTCTAGGAAGCGAATAAAAGCCAAAAGAGCTTTTGGTGTGGGATTAGATTCTAGATCAGGGTTGGGAACCCTTTGACCATCAACTTCAATGTGGGGTAGAGGAAGTTGAAAATAATTTGCAATTTTCTTGCGAGTGATTGGGATTTGGACTACTGTTTCAGGTTTAGTAAGGTGTCCAAAACTGCCAATTAGGGTTTTGTATTCCTTAATGAACATGGTTTGCCAGACCTCTTGTATATAGATTTCAGGAACATTCGGGTTTGTCAGGGTTAGGGTTCGGTTTAGGGAATGGTTTTGCAGGAACTCAATCATGATCCTGAAATCAGAAAGATAAGTATTCGGATCAAGAAGAACCTGAACATTGTTGGGTTTCAGTGGTAGCTTGACGATGCGAGCACTATCAGCAGTGGAGGTGACCAAGTTACCGTCGTCGACTTGGATATTAGGATTTGAAACAGAAGACGCCATTGAAGAAGAAAGCTTGGTGAGAGTAAAACGCCGATTAGGAAATATGTAGATTCTTGAGGAAGATGATGAAACACAGTACTGATAAAGTTCCAAATCGAGGTATATATATGAGAGACAGAGAGAGAGAGAGAGAGATAGAGAAAGAGTACTTGAGTGATTTTGAATGGGAAGGGTTTTAATTTGGGGACTAACAAAAGTGGTTCGAGTTAGCTGAGGTGTGCGCGCAGGCGTGTCAATTTGCAAGGGCACAATGAATGACACGTGGAAAGGAGGACTGACAAGTGAAAGGGTTTTAGCGCCTAAAAACGATTGAGTATTCCCTCCTCAAAAAAATTAAAAGAAAATTAATTACAAGAAACACATTATTTAAAGCAGATAAACTGTTGATTAAAAAATAATTTTTGAGTAATTAAATCCTTTTAAAATATTAAAATCAGACATTCGGGTAGAAATAGTTTTGTACCAAATGAAAGTTTAATATTCGAAACGAAGTATTTATTTCAGAAATTAAAAATAATAAGAAAATTTTAGATAACCTTGAAGGCAAGAGTTAAATAAGATAAGACTTATTAAAGAAAATTTCAAAAAAAATACAAAGGTTGAGAATATCTGGTCATAGAAAATAATTTTAGACCACACATGTCAAATAACATCTTTTCAAAAGAATTTAAGATGATTTTGAAGCATCAGAAGACAGCTAACAGAAGTTAGACTTGTTAAGCTCCCTCTCGAGCATGTAAGATTTGCTCCCCCTCAAAGATTGCATTCTGCTAAAAAAAATTCATTTTCCTTCAAACAAAAAATTACTCTGCTCCCCCTCGAAGATTGCATTCTGCTTCCCCTTTTCTGTAAGATGTGCACCTTTTCTGTTAACACTTGGATCAAACAATGTAAAAAAAATGATACAGAGGTGTCTAGAGGCTTCTGAGTACCTCTGAAAGAAACCGTCAGAAGCGACAAGAGGTTTCTGGCTGTTTCTAATGTGTTTGAACAACCAAAAATAAGGCAAGACAAAATTTTAGACAGAAATAAGTAATTTGACAAGATTCTAAGAGGATCAAAGAATTAAGTAAAATTACATATTTAACATGCCCAACTTGCTGACTAAGAAATTAAAGCGTGTTTCATCCAGAGCCTTCGTGAAAATATCAGCAAGTTTAAAATCAGTAGAGACAAAATACATTTCGATTGTGCCTTTCTGTACATGATATTTGATAAAATGATACCTGACATCAATGTGCTTTGTTTTTGAATGCTGAACTGGATTTTCAGTAATGGCAATAGCACTCTCTGAGTCACACAGGATTGGGATTTTGTCGTATATTAAGCCGTAGTCTCTGAGCTGAGTTTTCATCCAGATAACTTGTGAACAACAACTATCAACAGCAACATACTCAGCTTCTGCTGTGGAAGTTGATACACAGTTCTGCTTCTTAGAAGTCCAACTTACAAGTATATTACCCAGAAGTTGACAGCTCCTAGAGGTACTTTTTCTATCCAACTTGCAACCTGCATGATCAGAATCTGAATACGACATTAAATCAAATTCATAATTTTTTGGATACCAGAGACCAAGTGATGGAGATCCCTTGAGATATCGAAAAATTCGTTTAACAGCTCCCAAATGTGATTCTTTAGCATTCGCTTGATAGCGAGCACAAAGGCTAGTGGCAAACATAATATCTGGTCTATCATACCTCTATAACCCGTAACATATACTGAATTCCAAGAAGGATCAGGGCCTACTTTCGTGCTAGTAGAGATAGGAGTTTTCATTGGTGAGGAATTTTGAAGATGAAATTTTTTAAGCATGTCAGAAACATATTTAGCTTGATTTATGAAGATGCCAGAGGTATTTTGTTTAACCTGGAGTCCGAGGAAGAATGTTAATTCTCCCATCATACTCATTTCAAATTCTTGTTCCATCAATTTAGAAAATAGATCAACTTCTGTTTGATGAGTAGAACCAAAGATTATGTCATCCACATAAATTTGAACAACAGTTAGAATACCTTTGCCTCTTTTGATGAACAGAGTGTTATCGATTTTACCTTTCTCATAACCTTTACTGATCAGAAACGTAGATAGATGTCCGTACCATGCTCTAGGTGCTTGTTTTAGATCATATAAAGCTTTGTCAACAAGATAAACATATTCCGGATGTTTAGCATCTTTAAAGCCAGCAGGTTGTTCAACATACACTTCGTCTTTGAGATATCCATTCAGAAATGCACATTTAACATCCATTTGATAGACTTTAAAGTTCTTGTAAGCAGAGAAAGCCAGAAATAGTCATATCGCCTCAAGTCTTGCTACAGGGGCAAAGGTTTCATCGTAATCGATTCCTTCTTCTTGGCAATACCCCTTTGCAACCAGTCCAGCTTTATTTCTGATCACTATGCCTTCTTCATCTTTCTTGTTGCTGAAGACCCACTTGGTTCCAATAGCTACTTTGTTCTTTGGTAAAGGAACGAGGTTCCAGAATTTGTTTCGTTCAAATTATAGCAGTTCTTCTTGCATAGCGGATACCCAGCTAGGTTCTTGTAAACGCTTCATGAACATGTTTTGGTTCGATCATGCTAAGAAAAATTACAAACAAAGCTTCATTTGCAGTAGCAGATCTTGTCTTAACACCTTCAGAGGGACTGCCAATTATGAGATCTGGAGTGTGAGACTTAGTCCATCTTGTCATCCAAGATTGAGATACTAGTTGAGCGTGTACTTCTGTTTTCAGAGGATGGAATCACTTATGCTGGAAGAGATTCAGAAACAGGAGGATCTTCATAGTTTATCTCTGATGAAGGCATAGGAGTGACTTCTGGACATTCACTTGAGGAATCAGGGATGACAGAAGGTTCTGAAGTGCTCTCAGTAGGGGATTCAGGACCAGAAAGTGTAATTCCAGAAGCTTGAAGAACTTCAGGAATACTCAAAGATTGAGGGATTGGTCTTGGTTCTAGAAGTATCTCTTCGCCCATAAAATCTTGAAAAATAGCATCTATTTCAGATTCTCTGTTGCCTGAAAGATATTCAGAAGTTACTGTGTTAAGTTTATGTTTAGAGGTAGAATATGCAGAAGTTAATTGAGTTTGATCATCAAAAGCGATCTTGATGCTCTCCATAACAGTCTTAGTACGTAAGTTAAAAACTCGAAAAGCTCTTGAATTTAACGAATATCCCAAGAATTTAGCGTCATCTGATTTCTTGTTAAACTTGCCAAGTTTTTCTCTGTCATTTAAAATGAAACACCTGCATCCAAAAATGTGAAAGAATTTAACATAGGGTTTTCGTTTATTGATTAGCTCATAAGAGGTTTTGAGATTCCTCTTGACAATTATTGAACGATTTTGGGTAAAACATGCAATAGCTACAGCTTCATCCCAGAAATGGATGGGTAGTCCAGAAGTTGCAAGCATTGTTCTGGCAGTTTCAACCAAGGTTCTATTGCGCCACTCTACTACACCATTTTGTTGAGGAGTTGGTACAACAGAGAAGTTCTGTGTAATTCCATTTTCAACAAGGTATGCTTCAAGCTTGGCATTCTTGAATTCAGTACCGTTGTCACTCCTTAGTTGTTGAATCTTTTGGTGAAAGAGAACTTGGATTTTGGTCATCAAATGCAAGCCATGTATACCTGGAAAATTCATCAATAAGTACCAATATATACTTTTTACCAGATAGACTTTGTGTTATAATAGGACCACAAAGATCAACATGTAATAATTGCAGAGGTCTTGTACAAGAATGATCACTTTTTGTTTTATGAGATGCTCGTTTTATTTTACCCATTTCACATGCGGGGCAGAGAAGATCTTTTTCAAATTTGAATTCTGGAAGACCGGGTACCAAATTATGTTTAACAAGCATCTCTAGATTATCAAAATTTAAGTGACACATTTTGTGATGCCATACCCATGCAATTTCACTCTTTTGGAGATAAGACAGAGGGTTTCTTTACCGTCCTTTGATGTGAAATTCATCATATACAAATTACCTTTTCTGTATGCTCTCCAGAGTTCTTCTCCTGTCTTAGAAAATAGGTAACAATGCTTTTCATCAAATACAACAAGTATTTTAGAATCACAAAGTTAACTTACACTCACCAGATTATGTTTCAGTCTAGAAAATGAGCTACTTTGGATAAGGTAATGTACCATCTTGTAAAGTACCGTAGCCTTTTATTTGACCCTTACCGTTGTCTCCAAACGTTACAGCTCCACCACTTTTGTCTTTGAATTGGGAGAGTAAGTTTTTCGATCCAGTCATGTGCCTCGAGCATCCAGAGTCAAGATACCAGATATGCACAAGCTGCTTCTACAATCACAATCAGAGTGTTTTAGGTACCCATCTCATAATGGGTTCTTTAATGTTAGTTTTAGTCTTTTCACTCTTTTTATTTTGCACATGATTTGATATTGCAGGATTTAAAGGTTTGGTCTTTTTATTTGTTGTATTATTGTTTTTCTTCGGTTTAGTTTTGAAGTGTGAGAAATCATCATAAAAACGTTCAGAGGATCTCGAGAAAAGTTCCTTTAGTTTTAGAAATAGAGAAAAACATTCAGAATTCTGAGACATAAAAGATTGCATTGAATTTTCATTAGAATAATAATAATTACAATTATTCTTATTCCTGTTTATACTTGTATCAGTAGTTCTATTGAACTTCTTGGCTAGGCTAGACTTATGCTTAGAATCATAAGTGTTCTTCTATTGAGACTTCCTCTCGTAAACCTTCTCTAGAGTTTTCTGAATTATTGAAATAGAAGTTGAAAGATTAGATTTCCATTTGTCTTTTTGAGCAGAAGTAAACTTTGGATAACATGATTGAGATGATTTTGGCTGAACAAAACATTTCTTTTTAAGACTTTCTTCCTTCTCAACTTCAAGACAAGATTTGGCCTTCAGATACATCCCAATGAAATCTGGATGAATGGGCACAAGTTTTATCTGGCCTGTTAGAGGAACAGAAAAAGTTGGTATTCCACTTAGATATCTTTCAATATTCAGACCAGAGGGTCTGATTTCCAGAGGTTCATTAGTAAATAAGAAAGGAACTTCCTTATTCTTAGTTACTTCTGGGGCCTTTTTGTACTCAGAAGGTAGTTGATTTTCTAAATATGAGAGATATTTTTCTGAGTTAAAGAAATCATCACCTTGATCATCATTTTCCCAAGGATATGTAATAGTTTCAAAACAGTATTGAGATTCCGAAAGATTTAGGTCTACAAAAGAACATGGAACTATCTCTGCATTGTTTTCTGAAGAGAGTTTCTGAACATTTTCAAGTTCAAAACATTTATCCAGAGTGGATAGAATATCATTTTCAAAACTTAGACGTAGCTCTTCTTCTGCTTGTAAAGGAATAAATACATCCACCTTTGGATTCAAAGTCATATGAACGTTTGAGCCAAATTTTAAAATGTCGCCTTTCTTCTTAATTTTGTTCAGATCAACACTTGTTTTTCCAGATAAGTATTCGATGTTTTTTAATTTGAGTTTTCGTTGACGACAACCATTTTCAAGCTTTGATCATTTAAAAATAGATGGTTCATATAAAATTGGAAACACAGGCTTCTGTATTTGTGCTAGACAGAAAACAGAATTCAGAGTTGATCTTTTTTCACACGTGTAGGGATCTAGATCCTCGAAACCAAGTCCAGATCTTCCTAGTTGTGTATTTATCTTGTCATGATCTTTCTGAGTATCTAGATATGTTTTGATCTGTAGCTTTGTCTTTTGAAGTTCAATATGTACAAACTCTCTTTCCTTCTGAAAAAATAGTTTTTAAGTGCAACAAAATTTAATATGTCACTTTCCTTAGCACTAATCTCATTTTCTTTGTTTTCCAAAAGTTTGTTTAAGTTCAATTTCTCTACTTTGAACTTAACTTCTATATTTTTAAGTTTTTAGAAGGTCCATTTCTCTTTTGTAAATCTCTCTCTCTCTTTGAGTTTAAGAGAGATTTTTTTCAGTTTGTTTCCTCAGTTTCTTTTCAACTGGAAGGTTTGTTGGTCCCAATAAGGGTCTACAAGAGTTAAATATTAAGTAAACAGTTTGTAGAAGGGGGGGGGGGGGTTGAATACAAACACACAGATTTTGATTTTTAAATGAGTTTATAGATAATAAACAAATTTACAGTTACAAGCAAAATTAGAACAAGTTTAACAACTATTCTATTGTAACTAAAGAAACACACAGTTTGATGCACAAGAAGATGAAAGAAAGAATACAGATGGTATAGGCTAGAAAGAAACATGCATATTGATGAAGAAGATATCTCCATCCTATTTATACCGTTTTGCATTTAATGCAAGACAAAAGGTACATGCCACGTGTCAAGCTTGGATAGGAAGCTTGTCCTTGTAAATAAGACAGCCATGCTTTTGGCCGAATATGAACAGTATCGTATCAGATATGATGAGGACATAAGAGACAAATCGTACGTCCTTTTCTGACATGGTTCTAGGTTTGACTTTTGTGCATCGAGGATAAGATCAAACTTTAATCTTGCAGAGGAAGCTTCATTTGATCGCTGACGGTGAATGTTCAAGGATGAACTTCAGTGTTGCTGAGGCTTTACAAGACTTCATACTTTGAGTAGATAATCGCTACTATCGTTAAACCGCTTCAGGTCACTTAGCTAATTTTCGCTTTCTTCAGCTTTGGTCTTCGACTTTCGCTGAATGGTCTTCTGGTGTGATAGCTGATCTTCAGATCTTCAGAGATAAGTTTGTTGTTCCTTGATCTTCAGCGATTGCTGATGGTAATCAGCGTAAGCTATCGCTGAATTTGAACAGAAGCTTAACTAAGGAATTTCACTAAGTATAGTAAAGGAATCATATTCAAATCACTGAGAGGAGTTATGATCAACAATCTCCCTCTATTTGATTATGATTAAGCAACATAGGAAAATTGCTTTAAGAGACTAGTAAGGACTTATGAAAAATTTGAAGTAAATTTTCTAAGTACTATTCTGTGTAATCTTTTTCAGCTAGTCTACTCTCTGAATTGAGTTTCATTTATAAGGATATGAAAGCACAATTTTACAAGTAAATAAGTTTAAAGTACATTCACTGGTTAGCTTTTCAGAGTGAAAAATCAGTGAGTAAAGTAGTTTGAAGAAAAGTAGAACTCTTATGTTCATTGTCCCTTTTACTTTTTTCAGGGATCTTTTCAGTACATAGATGGAGTAAAGTACTTTGAATTTCATTAATTATAATTTGAAGAATTACAGCGAAATGAAATTACAATGATAAAGGTAAAGTACTTGTACACTAAAGGAATATTACAAAGGAAATAGAAATCTATAACTAATCAGAGATATTCTCGTTTCGTCTTTGTAGCTCATGCTCATAAAGCGTTTTTTGTCGATTCATTAGGGGAGTATCTGACCAGCAGCGCCAAAGCATAATCTTTATGAGAGAGGATGGGGCCTTGCGAATTTCTTGGTTTCTGAAGAGTCCTAAGAACCCTTCATTATCCAAGAATACCATACCAGGTTCAGGCAGAGAGATGATTTCGTCTTCTTGATATCTTCGGTCTTGAGGAGGAGAGCTACAAAGCATTGACATATCAGGGAGCTCAAGATGACCAAGAATGCTTTGATAATCAAACTTAGTTTCATGCTCATTCTTCGAACTTGAACCACCTTCAGCAACTGATCTTTTCTTCTTTGAGGGTTCAGGGAGAGGGGGAACTTGCACATGTTGTGACATCCTTTGCAGCAACTGATCCAGTACACCTTCCACCACATCCTTGAATTTAGATTTGGAACTCTGAATAGCGTCTCTGATTTCTAGCCATTCAGTGTATCCATAAATTCCCAAGAATTTTGCTTCTTCTCACCCAGTTCTGTTTGTCCTTGTCATTCTTACATATACCTTTGGACCACCTCTGTTGGAGTGTCGCCCTTGGATAGTTTCATGAATGATTTTGGCTTCAGATCTTCAAAATTTGAGTCTGTCAGTGCAGCAGTCAAGCTCTTTGTCTTTCTGCTTAGTGGCTTCAGTGGATAGTGCACTTAGGATCTTTTGTTGAGCGAGAATTGGATCTATATTTATGTGATCTTGTGCAAGTTCTCTCTGAACGAGACCTTCAGCGACCCTTTCACTCTTTTTCAGTTGTTCTTGAGCCGCTTTGTCTTTCGCAGAGTCTTCCTTGAGTAACTTTCTTGCTAAGGCAAGATCATTCTCAGTTTGCTTTATTTCCTCGTCCCTGATTCTTTGTGCTTCCAAAGCTTGTTCTCTCTCTTCTCTTGACAGAAAGTAGAATTCATCTACCATCCTTATTGGTATAGCTTCAATGGGTTCTGCTTCAGGCACCCTTATTCTTCTGGATTCGAATTCCTTAAGGAACTTTATTCGCCTTTCTTCCTCAGGCTCGCTTATGATCGACTTTTGAACGCGACGCCTGGGAATGAGGCCTTCTTCTTCCTCAGAGTCAGTTTCCACTATGTACATAAATTGCTCTTTAGATGAAGGTTCCTTCCTTGTGGATGAGTCCTTTGGGGGACGGGAATCACTGAGGGAAGGTGAGATAGAACTAGATTTATCAGAGAGAGGGTTTGAAGGAGGAGAGGTTATAGAGGGGGATTAAGAGAGAGGAGTAATATAAGGGATAAGCTGAAGAGATACCTTATCAGCGGTCTCCCCCTCTGATTGTGGGATTGTGGCATCAAGATCAACCACTTTGGCTGAAAGACTAGCTCCGTCCCCCAAGGGCTCTAGCTGAGATGTGCTTGGTCTGGATATTCTGAAATGCTCCATTGCAAAACCCAAGTCATCATCATCATCCTCATCAAAGTGAGGGATGCGTTCCTCTTCTTCTTCTTCTTCTTCTTCTTCTTCTTCTTCATCATCCTCTTCTTCATCATCATCATCATCATCATCAAACCTTGCAGCGAGGGAAGGTTCTGGTCTTTGGATGTAAGGAGAGATCCTTTCATCAGGAAACCTTCGATTGTGCTCGCCGATAATTTCGTCAGCGAACTCTTTGGCCACCTTCTCCCCCTCAATGTTATCATGGGGCAGAACGTGGATCATTACTGTTCGAACGTTCTTTTGGACGTCCTCAAGCATGTTCCGATCAGTAGCAGCAAAAGAGGGACCAACTCCACCCAACCTTGAGAGAGCCTGCAACACTTCGGACCGAGTCTTCTGAATAGACTCGAGGACAGCGGCCTGAGCATCAACCTTTTGCTCAATGTTGATGAGGGATTGGCAAAGGACCTTGTACTCGTCCTTCAGAGTCTAAACGTCAGACACCAGGTTGCTGACATTGGTCTTCATTCCTGGAGTGCCAGCGACCTGCCGGAAGATCAACGCCGCTGATGTTTGCAGCGTGTCCATCTTGGCTCTGGTGAGAGCACATTCATTGACCAAATGATCAATGGCAGGAAATGTGGGACTAGGCAGGGACACAGGAGGTAACTCAGTAACCCTGGGATGAAGCTTGGGGGCTAGGTTCTCCATCTTGACATCCCTGAGCTTTTTAGCACTGGGAGGGCGCTGAGGAGACTTCATCGCCGACTTCGAAGTGGTGGTGGTGGTGGTTGTGGTTGCTGAGTAGACAGGACCAGTGGCAGCAGCTGATGACATTGACAAAGAGTCAAGAAAAGAATCCACATCAGATGATGGATGAAACGTAGCATTATTTTAATTGAGAATATCATGAGGATTACTCTCAAAAACTACTTTTGTAGAGGTAGTGTCTTGAGGATCACTGACCAGTGTCTTAGAGTATCTGAGAGAGACACTCTGAGGTCCTTTGATATTTGCTTTCCAAAACTTAGATTGCCTAAACAATACTGAGGTTTGGACTGCATGCATTTCAACATCATCAGGGATAGGGACAACTGTCGTTGAGTCAATTGCTGATGTGAGGACCAAAGAAGTAGAGATGGAAGAGGTAGAGAAGGTAGTGAAAGTAGTAGCTGATCCAGCTTCAGCAGATCTGGCTATAACACCTTCAGAGACCTTAGTCACAGATGGTGGTGGTAGTGCTGATGAAGCTTCAACGACAGCAGAAACCGTTGGAGTGGCTGTGGATGAGGGTGGTGTTTGTAGTACACCAAAATCCGAGAGGGTGGTCTGTTGAGAGACCACCTTCTTGGGCTTCTTTGAGGCGATGGTCTTCTTGTGACCATCAGTTGGGGTTTTCCTCTTAGCAGCAGCAGCAGTGCCTTGGGTACTCACTGAGGGGATGGGTAGCAAGGAGGTCACTGAAAGAGGTGCTCCTATAAGTTGTAGCATGTAAGGAGTAAGAGGAGCATCACCTGGACGTTCGTCAAGGTACAGGGACTTCTTCCCTACCATTGAGAAGGCAAAGTCACCGACTTTCGGGTAGCTCTCCCCGAAAGCCTCTTCAAGGATGATGGAGAAGAAACGGGGGTAAGGGATAACAGGATGTCTGGTGGAGGAGTTGAGGCGGCTGCACATATCGCTGAAGATGTAGTCAGCGTAGTTCAAGGTATGACCTGTGCAGAGAGAGTAAGCAAGGTCTTGAAAGTGTTTGCTCGCCTGGTCATGGGAGCCAACTTTGGAGCCTAGGCACTGAATGACCTGGGTGAAAATGTATTGCCATTTAGCAGGGAGCCGTTTCTTTTCCAGCTTTGAACCCACTGTCTTTACAGAGGGGTTCTCCCACTTGTAGCCAATGGAGTCCAAGAAAGCATCGATCTGCTGCTTAGTTGGTTCAGCGCCCCATTGCACACCCTTCTTGCGCTGAGGGAGTCTTAGTGTGTGACGTACAAAACCCGCTGAGAACGAGAAGAATCCAAGATCAGGGATGGGGAAGGCAATAGCAGGGAGGACATTGGCCTTGTCAGTCGTCAAAGTGGTACATTTCGCCGTGTACCAGAGAGCCTGAAGGTGAGAAGTGATGCCCACTGGATTGTGAACGAAGGTATACATTAGAGGGCACGCCTTGAGGAAGGTTGCAGCGTCCTTGAACTGAGGGCGTTCAGAGGGGATGTCCACCAGTGCAATGTAATTGCATGGCTTGAAGGTTGACTTTTCCAGCTCAAAATGGCAGTTTGGTGCGGCGACCAACTGGTTTTCAGCAGCAGTAGTTTCAGCAATGTTGGAAGCAGAGGCCATTTCTGTAGGAAAAATGGCAACACCAAAGAGATAAATCATGATTTTAATACATGAATGTATAAACCAGAGTTTTTGGTATAAAAGTACCAAATTTAAGATCAAAGAAACAAGTATTTTGATGAACAATATCAAAATGCTTGTTGGCAATAGTAAAAAAAAAAATTTAAAAAAAATTTAAAAAAAATAAAAAAAATCTTCTGTTTTAAGAACAGGGTTTTGAAAATGGAAATTGTTTTTCACTCTAAAAGCAAGATTTTATTGATTTTAAGAATGAAATAGGTAAGAAAGGTGAAACAAGCTGTTTCCAGTTCTTAAATTTAAGTTTAGATCAAACCTTAGTCGAATGAAGGAGAAAAACGCACAAGTGCGTGTTCTTGGTGTTGTTAAAGAAAACTTGGAGATTCGAAAGAAATCTTTTGCCTTTAGGAAAGTTATGAATGCGGAGGGAAGCAAGTAAGGCAAGAGAAGTGCTTAAATAGCAAGAGGAGAGAGAAAGGATGCTAAACGACGGTTTTAGCTTTTTGAAAAAGAAATGATGACTTGGCGCACGTTCCAAGAAAGGAGTTGGAATGGAAACGTCGTGGTCCGTCGTGTGTCAGAAAAAGGTCTGACGTGTCCTTTTCTTTATTTTTAAAAGATTTTAAAAACACTTGATCAAAAATAATAAAGGATTATCAGTGATGGTTTTTCTTTTAGAAAGAGAGATAGAGTAAAAATGATACCTGAGTGAGATTACACAGATATTACTGAATCAGAGTTCAGCGAATGGGGAGACTGAAGAATTTTCCTTGAATTACTGAATTTGTTGTTCATTGAATAACTAAATTATTCAGCGTTCAACATACCAAGTTCGCTGATAAGTAGATTGAATCTAGTCTCATCAAGAGGCTTGGTGAAAAGATCAGCGAGCTGATATTCAGTTGGAACAAAATGAAGTTCAATTTCACCATTCATCACATGATCTCTGATAAAATGATATCGGATCTCAATGTGCTTGGTCTTTGAATGAAGTACAGGGTTGTTAGCGATTGCAATAGCACTTGTGCTGTCACAATATATAGGAACCTTAGAGAGCTGTAGATCGTAGTTCCTGAGTTGATTTCTCATCCAAAGGATTTGAGCACAACAACTACCAGCTGCTACGTATTCAGCTTCAGCGGTGGAGGTGGACACTGAGTTTTGCTTTTTACTTGTTCAACTTATTAACTTACCACCTAGTAGCTGACACCCACCATTGGTGCTTTTCCTATCAATTTACATCCTGCAAAATCACTGTCAGAGTAACCAATAAGATCAAATCCTGAGCCTTTGGGATATCAGAGACCAAGATTTGGAGTTCCTTTCAGATATCTGAAGATTCGCTTTACAGCGATTAGATGGGATTCCTTCGGTTCAGCTTGATACCGAGCGCAGACAAGTAGCATACATGATGTCTGGTCTACTTGCTGTAAGATACAGCAGAGACCCAATCATTCATCGATAGGCAGTGACATTGACTGGTTTCCCATTGGGATCCTTGTCCAATGTCAGTGGAGGCACCATAGGTGTCTTCATTGCTCAGCATTGATTCATGTCGAATTTTTTCAGCATGTCTTTAACATATTTGCTTTGACAAACAAAAATTCCTTTGTCAGATTGCTTAATCTGCAAACCTAGAAAATATGTTAGTTCACCCATCATACTCATTTTATATTGTTTCTTCATTCTATCAGCAAAACGAGTGCATAGTTTGGGTCTTATGGAGCCAAAGATAATGTCATCAACATATATCTGAGCGAGAATAGTGTGACCCTTATACTTTCTTAAAAAGAGAGTTTGATCAATTTTTCCACGAACAAATTTTTCTTTTAGAAGGAATTTAGAGAGGGTGTCATACCAAGCTCTGGGAGCTTGTTTTAACCCGTAAAGAGCTTTTCGAGTTTAAAAACATAACCAGGGTGGTTAGGGTCTGATAAACCAGGGGGTTGTTCTACATAAACTTCCTCGCTGAGTTTCCCATTTAGAAAAGCATTTTTAACATCCAGTTGAAAAATTTTGAAGTCCTTATGGGCAGCATAAGCTAAGAAGAGTCTTATGGCTTCTAAACGAGATATAGGGGCAAAGGTTTCATCAAAGTCAATTCCTTCTTCCTGTCTATAACCTTGAGCAACAAGTCTAGCCTTATTGCGTATTATAGTCCCGTTTTCATCTAGCTTATTTCTGAAAACCCATTTAGTTCCTATAACGGTTTTATCAGAGGGTCTAGGAACAAGATTCCAAACTTTATTTCTACGAAATTCAGTCAGTTCTTCTTGCATAGCTGAAACCCAGCTAGGATCAAAGATAGCTTGATCTATCTTCTTAGGTTCAGAGAGAGAAATGAAGTTAACATAAAGACAAATATTACCTGTACCTCTACGTGTTTTGATACCTGCAGCGGGATCACCAATAATTTGATTTATTGGATGATTTGCAGTCCATCGCTGAGCTGGTGGTTGAGGAGAGAGATCAACGGCAGATTCAGCGACCTGTTCTTCAGTTTCTGGAATAGGACTTGGTGTATCAGTAACAGGTACTTCATCAAGAATCAATTCAGAGGATTGATTTTCAGATGTGGTTTGGTTGTTCACAGAGGAATTTCCAAGAGAGGAATCAGCAACAGGAATCTGATTAATAGGAGTAACATTCATCCCTGAAGATGGATGATCATTACTTGTTGGGTTTATCAGGATTTCATCATCACTTGCTTCAGCTGGAGGTTGACTGCTGAAGTATGTTTCAGGTTCCCCATAATGAGATTTCATCCAAGCATTCAATTCTTCATCATCATCAAGATTTTGAGAGGGATGAATGGGACGAGATTCATCAAAGTTGACATGCATAGATTCTTCAACATGTTGTCTTCTTTTGTTGAATACTCTGAAAGACTTAGATACAGAGGAGTATCCAAGAAATATACCATCATCAGCTTTGGGATCAAATTTACCCAAATGATCTCTGTCATTCAGAATGTAACATGTACATCCAAAAATGTGAAGATATTTCAGAGAGGGTCTTCTCCCATGAAATAATTCATAGGAAGTCTTCTTGAATCGCTTAACAATCAGGGATCGATTCTGAGTAAAGCACGCTGTATTGACAGCTTCAGCCCAGAAGCGAGCTGCTTCGATTATAGTTCGATTTCTTCTTTCAGCAACACCGTTTTGCTGAGGAGTTCTCACTGAAGAGAAGTTGTGAGACATGCCTTTTTCTTCAAAGAAACTAACCAAGGTACTATTTTTGAATTCAGTACCATGATCACTTCTTATGGAGTGAACAAGTAAGTTGTTCAGCACGTCCATTCTTTTGATAAATGAGATTATCATTTCAGGGGTATCACTTTTAGATCGTAAGAAAAATACCCAGGTATATCTGGAGAATTCATCAACAATAACTAAAGTGTATTTCTTTCCGGATATAGATTGGACATTTACAGGTCCAAAGAGATCCATGTGGAGTAGCTGAAGAGGAGCGGTCACTAAAGAAATTTGATTTGACCTGAAGGAGGCCTTTGTTAGTTTTCCCTTTTCACATGCTGAACAAATAGATTCCTTTGTAAAGGTATGATTTGGGAGGTCTTTGACTAAATCTTTTTGAGACAATTCATTTATTGTCTTAAAGTTGAGATGAGATAGTCATTTATGCCATAACCAGTTTACATCTGAGGATGCTCGAGAGATAAAGCACATGTTCTCAGAATGAGAGCTATTCATGTTAATGACATACACGTTTTCAACTCTTTTGCCAGAGAGGGCAAGTTTATCATTGAAGTCAGTGACAGCACATCAATTCTTTAGAAATAGAACTTTGAAATCTTTGTCACATAACTGACTAACACTTAAGAGATTGTGTTTCAGTCCTTCAATGTAGGCAACACGATTAAACAAGGTAGCTCCGTTGGACAGGATTCCATAACCTTTAGTGTATCCTTTGCCATTTCCACCAAAAGTCACTGAAGGACCAGCTTCTTCCTTGTAGTCAGAGAGCAGAGATTTTATGCCTGTCATGTGCCTTGAGCATCCGCTATCGAGATACCAGATACCTTTGGCACTCTGCATACAACAAAAGGATTAATTGTTTAAAGGTACCCATATTACTATGGGTCCTGCTTTGTTAGTGGAAGGAGTGGCGGAAGAGCTAGTAGCTGAGGAACTCTCTTCAGTGGATATCTTCACCTTTGGTTTTGCAACCTTGGTGGATTTCACTCTTGCTGATTTATCAGCTTGAGCTACTTTCTTTCCATCAGCTAGTTTATCAGCTTTAGTAGCATTAGGACACTTACTTGCAATGTGGGTTGTTTCACCACAGTGAAAGCACTTCCTATATTTATAAGGTTTAGAAATCAGAGAGGAAAGGGAAGGGACAGGAATCTTTTCAGGGATAGGACCAAGAATTCCCTTTTCCATAGTCCTTAGAGGTATTGCTACCTTTTCAGGGGTAGGAGTGAGATCAATCTTAATTCTGGGAGTTGGTCTTTGAGAGAAATCAGAGACCTTCTTCCTAGATTTAGAATTGTTCTCTGAGACTTTTTTGTTCTTATCTTGAGCGATCTTATTCTTAGGAACTTGGTCAAGAAACTTGTTCTTGATCACTTTCTTAGAATTAGACAAAAGAACCTTCTCTTTTAACAGAGAGGAAGAAGTTGAAAAAGAAGGATCAGGGATAGAAGAGACAAACATTCCAAATTTGAGCATGGAACGGTCACTCCCTGATTCTTCTTTTTCAGAGTTAAAGCCTAACCCACTTCTTGTTTTCATAAGGAGTTGGGCATTGATGATCTCATTTACTTTATCATAAGCCTTACACCATCCTTCGATGGTTGCCTTTTCAGACTTGAGATCAGCGATAGCCTTTTCCCTATCAGCGATAGCTTGCTGCTTCTCGATGCTAATTGTTTGGTTTGCAAAGACTTGGTCTTTTAGGGATTCTTCAATCTTAGAAAGTTCTTTGATTTTAAGATGACAATTTTTTAATTGTTCAGATAAATCAGTATTTATTTTTTCAGCTTTAATCTTTCCATTTAAAGCATTGTAGAAATCAACAGTCATAGCATCAAGAGCTGACAAATTACCATTTTTAGAGACAATAGAAGAAGAGGGGATGAGTACCTGAGTAGAAGGAGACTCAGAGGAAGAAGTGTCAGTTGCTTCTTCAGCATCCTCGATTCTTGCCATTAGACATAGGAAGGCAAGATCTTCTTAATCAGACCCAGATTCTTCAGAGGTCTTAGCCTAATCGTCTTCAGCATCCCAGTCTACTTCTTCAGCGATTAGACCTTTGCCCTTATGCTGGTTCTTCTTCAGATCTTGGTATTTGTTTTTGAGTTTCAAATACTTCTCCTTTTTATCAGAGGTCTGGGAGGTGGTAGGAGCAGCAACTTTCTTTGATCGACATTCGCTGGCGAAGTGACCCTTTCGCTGACAGTTTAAAGCAGATAGCTGAAGCTTTCTCAGCTAGAGAAGTCTTAGGCTTTTCAGAGTCAGTGAGAGAGGAGGGTTTGCGAAAGTTACTTTTTCTAGCAAATCTTCTAAAGTTGTTGGTTAGAAGAGCCAGAGAGTTATCAAACTCAGAGATGTCAGCATCAGTGAGCGTGTCTTCTGAATCAGTTTGAGTTAATTCAGTTATGGAGGTGATAGAAGAAGAAGGAAAGTTTTTAGGAGTATTAGCCTCTGGAGTCACAAGTGCCAAAGAAGTACTTTTTGCACCTTTGAGTTCATTAATAAGGTTCTTCCTTAGAAGTTGAGATTGTTCTTCATTTAAGAGCATTCCATATAAAGCACTTAAAGATAAGGTTTCAAGATTCTTTGACAGCTTTAGACATGTAGTGTATACTGCCCATTGATCGGGTAGTGCCTCCATGAATTTTGTCAGTATTTCAGCGTTTGAGTATATTCTGTCGACTGATTTGAGATCAATCAGCAGGCAGTTGAAACGCTGGTGAATTTGAGAAAGAGATTCACCTTTTTGATACATAAAGCTCTCATATTTTCTTACAAGATTTATGCATCTTGTGACTTTAACCTCAGAAGTTCCTTCATATTGGATACATAGAGTATCCCACATGGACTTTGAAGTCCTCATTTTCATGATAAAATGATAGACTTCATCTGGTAAAGCCATTGCTATTATAGATCTAGCTTTAGCATCAATATCAATTTCTTTCTTGTCTTCTTCAGTCCATCTGTTAGGAGTTTTAACAATACTCCTCTCAGGGATGGCTGGAGTAGTAGTCGTGGCAGGAACACTAGCTACTATAGTTGTCGGAACGAATGGTCCATTTTCCAGATAGTAGGGAATCTTTGGATCAGATCCCTCTAGAAATAGAGACATTCTTTCCTTCCATAATGGAAAGTTATCATGGCTGAACCTTGGAGGTTTAGCTAAATATCCATTATCGGTGTAGTTCGTATTAGGGTTTGTCATTTTAAAATATGATATAAGCAAAAATATTTTAAAGAGAAAGAAAACAACACCGCTCTGATACCACTTGTTGGTCCCAATAACGGTCTACAAGAGTTAAATATTAAGTAAACAGTTTGTAGAAAAGGGGGGGGGGTTAAATACAAACACGCAGATTTTGATTTTTAAATGAGTTTATAGATAATAAACAAATTTACAGTTACAAGCGGATTTAGAACAAGTTTAATGCACAAGTTTAATGTAACTAAAGAAACACAAAGTTTGATGCACAAGAAGATGAAAGAAAGATTACAGAAGGTATAGGCTAGAACGAAGCATGCATATTGATGAAGAAGGTACATGCCACGTGTCAAGCTTGGATTGGAAGCTTGTCCTTGTAAATAAGACAGCCATGCTTTTGGCCGAATATGAACAGTATCGTATCAGATATGATGGGGACATAAGAGACAAGTCGTACGTCCTTTTCTGACATGGTTCTAGGTTTGACTTTTGTGCATCAAGGATAAGATCAAACTTTAATCTTGCAGAGGAAGCTTCATTTGATCGCTGACGCTAAATGTTCAAGGATGAACTTCAGTGTTGCTGAGGCTTTACAAGACTTCACACTTTGAGTAGATAATCGCTGCTATCGTTGAACCGCTTCAGGTCACTTAGCTAATTGGTCTTCTGGTGTGATAGTTGATCTTCAGATCTTCAGAGATAAGTTTGTTGTTCCTTGATCTTCAGCGATTGCTGATGGTAATCGGCGTAAGCTATCGCTGAATTTGAACATAAGCTTAACTAAGGAATTTCACTAAGTATAGTAAAGGAATCATATTCAAATCACTGAGAGGAGTTATGATCAACATGGTTTTGCTTAAGTTCTTCAAAAAATTTTGATATTTCAAAAATGGTGTTTTCAAGTTCAGATGTGTCAGAGAGAGTACATACAGGTGTTCCAGAAGGCTGATCTTCTGATTCATTTGTTTTAGCCATGCCGCAGAACATGGCTTCATCACCACTTGACTCATCTCCTAACCAATTTTTTTTTCTGCAAAGTGAGCTTTTTCATCAACATTGTACTTGTATTTTTTCTTGTAGTACATATTGTCTTTGTTCAGAGGTCCTCTGCAATTCGTTGAATAGTGCCCTGGCTTGCCACATCGGTAACACACATCCTTCTTTTTCTTCAACTCTTCTCCCTTCTTCTCTGCCTCTGTCTTCTCAGATCTCTATATCTCTTGACGAGGTGCATAACTAGGAACAGGGCGATCAATCCTTTTGCTTCCTTGGAAAGATCTATTACCAAACCTTTTCGTGAATTGTTTCGTAATAAGTGCCAATAAATCAGCAAAAGCTTTGATATCATCATCAGAGTTAGAATCATCTTCTGGAATTTCTTGTGACATGAGAGCCTTGCTCTTTCCTTTCTTCTCAACATCTTTACTTCTTCTGACTGATCCTCTAGACTTAGAAATTAAAGCTAGAGGTCGACCGATAGTGGTTTTCTTTTGAACAACTTCTTTCTCATGAGATTGAAGAGTGCCAAAAACATCATGTAGGGAGAATTGTTCCAGATCCTGATTGGCTTGCAAAGACATAGAGAGATATGATGATGGGTTTAATCTTTTGAGAAATAAGACTTTATTGTCTTCTTTGGATATGATGATGTCACATCTTTTTCATAGATATATCAGAGTGATAAATCTATGAAAAGTCTGTTCTAGAGATTCTTCAGGAATGGCCTGGAAACTGTTATATTCATTTAGAGCTTGAGCTCTTTTGTTTTCCTTCATTTTTGCACCACCATCCAGAATGTTTTCCAATTGATCCCATAACTCCTTGGCACTATCGCAGGAATCCAGAGATTGAAATATATCATTTGGAATTGCCATGATTAGGAGACTTTTTGCCTTTCTAGACAATTCAACCTTTGCCTTCTCTGGATCCGTCCAATTATCCCGTGATTTTGGAATACTCCTTGCAGGGACCTCATCAGTAACAGCTGTAGCTGGAACCCTAGGTAGAGTTGTCATTGGAATGAATGGACCATTTTGAACAATAGGATACAGATCAACGTCCAATCCTTCAAAGAAGTTGATCATACGAATCTTCCATTGTGGATATTTATCATGTATTAGAGTAGGAGGTTTAGTCAGAGAACCAGAGGTGTATACATCGTTCATATTAGAATTGGCCATATTACCAGAAACAGGGATTTTGAAACTTACTGAAGATTTGTTGAAATTTGAATCAAATTAATTTAAAAAATGATCGAAATGAGACAATATACTTACTAATCTCATATTTAAGCAGAAATTACCACAAATTTAGAGAAAATTTTAATGAATCTAACAAAATCTCGTAAAACAGGGTAGAGTGAAGAACAGGAGCTTAAAACCGAAAAATATTGTCAATAAAATAGGGATTTCTCCAAATGGAAGAGATCTAATAATCAATAGATTGATTATCAGGCTCTGACACCAATTGTCGGAACCCAGATCCCTTTCTAGCAAGTATTTATAGATCAAATATGTAAATATGAGCGGAAGCAAGTAGATCTATGATTAACAGTGATAAGACTAAAAGTCCTATGTTTAGAAAGTTTTATAAAGATGGAAAAGATTGAATGTAATATTCCATATTTGGTTTAACTCCTTATGGACTTGGGGTTACCATGTAATAGACCCTACTATATAAAGGAGTCTAGGGTAGAGGATTCATTAATGAGAGTCGTCTAAAGTACATTCGCGTTTGTAATCTTTAAGCTTTCATCAATAAAACATACGACTCGATGATTTCCGTATGATTCCTCTTTTAATATTGTTGAAACGGACCTAACAAACAGTAAGATTATTAAGAATAGATATGAAGAACAATCGTAATTGGTATTGAGTTGCGTTTGTCTGATAAACAACAGTGTGCACAATTCAACAGCTCTCTATTTCATATTTTCAATCGATACTATTACAAACTAAGATTGAGCTATTTATACTATTACAATATTGAAGGTCAACTACCTGGCCTATTACAACAAGACACGTAAGCAGGGAAATAACAATCTGAGTTACACATGGAGGGTGTGCCTGCCACGTCATCAGATGCCCATGTAGTTATTTGATTCTGATTCATATTTCTTCAGAAATGAGGTCTAACAAGAATCCATCTGTTCCTTCAGTGAGTCATCCTCTGACTTCTGGGAAGAAGATCCCTAGATATATTCAAAGATTAAGTCCTCGAAAATCAAGGTTGATCTCACTCCATTTAAACTTGAGAAACTAGTTTTTCCTCTTAGGTCTATGGAGAAAGAAATTCTTGGTCCTAGTCCTGAAAATGTTAACCCCTCCTTGCTGCATGCTTCTAGTTCTAAAACTTTTTTCAAATATACGAAGTGCTATCAATGTGGTGAGACTACCCACATTGCTAGCAAATGTCCTAATGCCACTAAGGCTGAGAAAATTTCTCATGGAAAGAAAGTAGCTCAAGTTGAGAAATCAGTGACAGCGAAATTCACTAAAGTTGGTAAAACAACTCAAGTGAAAAAGTCCACTGAAGAAAAATATTCAGTGAATGAGAAAAGTATCATTTCTGAAATTTCCACTAACACCTCTAGACCCATAATTCTATGGATACCTATGGAAAATTAATTCCCTTATCTTATGCAGATTGCTAAAAATATCTAGTATCTCGATAGCGGATGCTCAAGGCATATGACTATATAAAAATCCTGCTCCCTGAAAATAAGGAAGAAAAAGGTCCGTCTATGCCCTTCGGTGGAAATGGCAAAGGATGCACCAAAGGTTATGGTGTCCTGTCGAATGGGGAAACTTCTTTCAAACGTGTTACTTATGTTGAAGGGCTAAAGCACAATTTATTGAGCATTAGTCAACTCTGTGACAAAAACTTCAAAGTTTTATTCACAAAGACGAAGTGTGTTGTCACTGATAAAAATGACAAACTTGCTTTAAAAGGCAAAAGATTAGAGAACGTATATGTCATAAATATAGATAGCGCTCATTCAGAGAATGCTTTTTTAACTGACTTTGGCACAAGAGATTTTTCATCTAAGCTTCAAAATGATAAATGATTTATCTAGAAAAGAACTTGTCAATGGTCTCCCAAAACATTCTTTTGCAAACGAGTCTCTTTGCTCAACATGTGAAAAAGGAAAATTGACAACATCAAGTTTCAGATTGAAGAAAGTCTCCTCAGTGACCACACCCCTTCATTTACTCCATATGGATCTCTTTGGACCTCCTAATGTCCATCCATATCTAGAAAGAAATACACTCATGTCATAGTCGATGAATATTCCAAGTATACTTAGGTATTCATTCTAAGATCCAAGAGTGATATCCCTAATGAAATTATGTCCTTTATCAAGAAGATGGAGGTCTTGAACAATCTCTCTGTTTGCTCCATGAGAAGTGATCACGACACTGAATTCAAAAACAGTATCTTGGTTAGTTTCTTTAAAAAAAAAGTATGTGTTAGGATCAAAATAATCCTATGTTTGGAATGTTTTGTAAAGTCGTTATTCAGATATTCAGAAGTTCAGAATAAAAGTTCTAAAGTTCTGAAGACAGAAAAGTTCTTTGGTATTTCCTGAAGATACTTATTACTACATGTACAGAAAAAGTCTGAAGTTTGCAACTTTGGAAGATTTTCTGAATGATAAATGGTCTGAAGATCATATTTCTAAAGTGAGAAACTATATTCAGAATCATGGTGTTTAGAACTTTCATGATTCAACCTTAATAAAGAAGATCAGATGCTTATTAAAATCAATCAAAGATGACTTGTTTATAGCCAGGTTTGGAGAAGAAAGAAGGGACGGTACTTTATGTGAATTTACTCAGTTTGATATTTACAAGTTAAGACTGCAGGATAAGCTGGCAACTTTGTCTTTCTAGGTTAATAAAAGTGAATCTGAACTAGTCTCAGAGATTAGAAGAATCTTGGGAATCTATGTAAGGAATCCCATCAAGCATGATGTTCAGTTGGCTTTGGAATACAAACTAAACAAAGTAAAGTTGTTAGAGCCAGTTAATATTGAAAGATCAGGGCTAACAAGAGTATTTACTAATCCAGACATTGGATTCTTATATAATATGGAAGGATACATAACTTTTCTTGTCTCTGATATTCCAAAGTATTCAACATCAACTCTGAAATGGTTTCTGGATTTTGCTAAAGATTTTATTGAAGAATCAGATATAAAGGAAGAGATAGTTTATTTTATAAAGGAAAGAACCAACTTCAGAGAATTTATAAGGAAAAACTATCTTGCTGGTCACACAAGGGTAAACAAAATCAGAGGAGCTGACTATTTGCTGAGTGATGCTTATGATTTCAATATTCATATAAAGAAACAAGACATGAAAGAAATTCTGAAGTTCACTCTGAATCTTGAAAGTTCAGAAGTAAGCCCAAAAGAAAAGAAAAAAGAAAAGGAGAAGATTTCTGAAGATGTTTCTGAAGAGTTGGTTTCTACAAAGCAAGTTTCTGAAGTGGAACAACTACAAGAACAAAGGATTGAAGAAAATGCATTTACCATGTTCCTTGAATATTTCCATCCAGAAATTTTCATGGAATATGAACAGAAGTTCAATTATATTGATTGCTGGATCAACAAATCCTTTGGATAGAAGCAATGGTATTCTGATATCATTAGAAAGCTAAGGATTCCTGTTAATGAAGCAAGAAAGGAAAGTCTTGTTATCAAAGTGATTAATGCAGATTTAAAGACAAGGAAAAATTATAATTGTGCATTTTTCACTATAGAAAGAAAAAATGGTGAGATATCTACTTTTTCAGAAGCTGACTTTCAGAATGTTCACCTAAGAGATATGCTCAGAGTATATAGGAGTCTTTATCCTTTTCATGATACAATTACAAAGTTCAGAAAATCATTTCCAGTTCTCAGAGATGGTTTGTATAGAGAACTTATCTGAGCTGCAAAGACTGATTTCCAAGTTGTATATGTGCTGAATAAGAAACAAGTTCATCTGAGTAAACCAAACTTAAGTTTACCTGATATTCAGAATCTAAAGAAAAGTACTTTGGTGATTCAACCTCCAGGATTTGTATGCAAGTCCTTTCAAGAATTACTTTTTGTAAGATTTGAAGAACTCCACAAATGTTGCAAGGAACTCTAATGGCTATCAGAGATCGTCTGGTTAAAAGACAAAATAGAAGACCAAAGAATCTGAATGATGAAGATTGGGAGAAACATAAGAAGCTTGCAAAGGAGATGATTAGAATCACAGAATCTTTCTTGGAATACAGAAGTCTAATTTTGATGGATGTTAGACAAGTCTTGAATTTTAGGAATTACGATCTGAATTTTTGAAACAAAGGGGGAGATTGATAGAGATACTAATATAGCTTCAAAAGGTACTGGGTTCTGAAGAGTAAGAAAGATCTGAAGAAAGAAAGACTCAGAACTCAGAAGACAAGTAGAGAAAATTCTATGGCATAACTTCTGAAGTGGCAATTTCAGAGGTTCTGAAGATTCTGAAGAAGTTCTGAAGAAGGTTCTGAAGACACTTCTGAAGAAGTTCAGAAGTAGTTCTGAACATGCTTGTCATTTTTGTACTGTAACTTTAGCATTTCTATTTCATGTATAAATAGATAGTTTGTTAGATAGTTAGAACTAACGTTTTCATAAGCTTGTAAAGACATACTTTGTAATACAGTTCATCTGATCAATACAATATACAACATTCGGTGATAAAATAAAGACTATGATTCCTTTACAAAACATAGGGGGAGATTGTTAGGATCCAAACAATCCTATGTTTGGAATATTTTGTAAAGTCATTATTCAGATATTCTGAAGTTCATAATCAAAGTTCTGAAAGACAACTTCTGAAGAAGTTCTGAAGAATTCAGAAGTGATTCTGAAGTGAAAGTTCTGAAGACAGTTCAGAAGTTTTGAAGAACTTCTGAATAGAGTTTTTGATGACGTGTCTTATTGTAATTGGGCTGTCATTTAAATACATGTAACTGTAGCATTACCTTTGTAGTATATATAGAGATTCTGTTAGACAGTTGGGGAGTTGAACATTAATAGAACACCACACATGAGAGTCGTTTAAAAGGTGTTAGGATCCAAAGAATCCTATGAATTTGGATCCTATGTTTGAAATGTTTTGTAAAGAAAAGAACTTCAGAATCTGAAGATGAATACTTCAGAAGTTCTGAACTAATGCTAGAAAGATAAACAAAGTCATCTTCAGAAGTGCAAAATATATATTCAGAAGTTTTGAAGAAGTTCGGAATAGGTTCTGAAGTGAAAAGTCAGAAGTTCTGAAGACAATTCAGAAGTTGTTCTGAAGAGCAAAGTTCTGAAGACAATTCAGAAGTTGTTCTTCTCAAGAGAATGTTAACCCCTCTGGATCGCCTCCAGGGATGATAAGAAATGTTGAAGAACCTATTTCTGAAGCATCCTCCTTTATCCCTGAACAAGTAGTTGAATTCCTCTGTTGATCAAACTCCTCAACTACTAGCTCAGCGATGGATCGAGATCATTCATTCGATCAGATAATTGGTGATCTAGATACAAGTATTAAAACCCGACGGGGTATGGGTAATATCTATCTCTTTGTAGATTTCATTTATTTAGCCGAACTAAAAAAGATCGATGAAGCTATCACTGATTCCAGTTAGCTCAATGTTATGCAAGAGGAACTACCTGAGTTTCAAAAAAACAAAGTTTGGAATCTCGTCCCTCGTCCATCTGTTGAGACTGTTATTGGTACCCAATGGGTGTTTCGTAACAAGCTGGATGAAAATGACATTGTAACCCGAAACAAGGCTATACTTGTTGCTCAGGGATACAAACAGGAACAAGTCTCGATTATGATGAAACATTCGCTCCTACAGCGAGGCTAGAAGCCATTAGTCTTTTCCTAGCCTATGTTGCTCACAAAGACTTTAGAATCTTTCAGATGGATGTAAAGAGTGCCTTCCTGAATGGCAAGCTTAATGAGGAAGTTTATGTTGAACAACCTCCTGGCTTCTCTTATCCTAAGCATCCAGGTTATGTCCATAAACTGGAAAAGGCTCTCTATGGGTTGAAACAACCTCTTCGATTTTGGTATGATACTCTATCCAAATATCTATTAAAAGAGACATTTGTGTGTGGAAAGATTGATCAAGCCCAATTTATGAGGAAATACAAGGGTTATACCATTCTTTGTTTCACAAGACTTGAGCTTTGTACTCGTTTTGCTAAACGCATGAAAAAGGAATATAAAATGAGTAGGATGGGTGAACTACCATATTTTCTTGGTTGTTAGATAAAGAAATATGAGAAAGGCATCTTCATATGTCAGAGTAAGTATGTTAAAGATATGTTGAAGAAATTTGGTTCGACTCAAAGTGCTTCAATGAAAACTCCTATTGCACCTCCTCTGACACTGAACAAGGACTCTGACGGGAAGCCTGTTAATGTCACTGCCTATAGAGGAATGATTGGCTCACTATTGTACCTTATAGTGAGTCGTCTAGATATCATGTATTCTACCTGCGTATGTGCTAGATATCAAGCTGAACCCAAGGAATCCCATCTTATCGCTGTAAAGCGAATCTTTAGATATCTGAAGGGAACGCCTAAACTTAGTCTTTGGTATCCCAAAGGTTCTGGATTCGATCTAACCGGTTATTCAGATAGTGATTTTGTAGGATGCAAGATAGGTAGGAAAAGCACCACTAGAGGGTGTCAACTTCTAGGTGGAAAGTTGGTAAGTTGGACAAGTAAAAAGCAAAACTCAGTGTCCACATCAACAACCGAAGCTAAATATGTAGCTGTTGGGAGTGGCTGGGCCCAAATCCTTTGGATGATAAACCAACTCAGTGATAAGCTATCCAAAATTCCTATTTACTATGATAGCACAAGTGCTACTACAATAGCAAATAACCCTGTACTTCACTCCAAAACAAAGCATATAGAGATCAGATAACATTTTTTCAGATATCACTTTGTACCCACAGAATATCAACTCGCTGACCTTTTGATCCATTAATCAGCGATAATGTTGATATGTTAAACGTTGAAAGACTGTCAATGATTAACACATTCAGTGATAACAAAATGACATCATAAATTCATTAGCCATTCCCTGAACTTAAATATCAGGAACAAATATCTTGCAAAGGTATGTAATTCTTAACCTTACCCTCTTTGAATGTTTTCCTATTCAGAAAAGGGTTCTCAAATAGAGAAAACATATCACTAAGAATGCTTTTATTCTCAATGATAAGAGGATTTTAAATTGATAAAGATTAACATTTATTAAGTTAAATGATAATCTTATTATAATTTTTATGAAAATAAGGACGTGTCAGCCTTTTTCTGACACACGACGGCCTCAACGTACCCTATCCCATCAAACCCTAGGAACGTGCAAAGGTCATAATTACCTTTTTTTTAAAAGCTAAAACCATCATTTTCTATCCTTTTTCTTTCCTCTTTCTCTCTCATCTACCTATAAAGGTAATTTCAACTTCACTTCATTCTTTACACCTTCAAACCCTCTAGAGCAAGATTAAGAATTTGAATTTTCTCTAGAAACAAGCAAGAACACCAAGAACACACACTTGTGCGTTTTTCTCTTAAATTCACTTTAAGGTTGGTTTTAATTGGGTTTTTTTCCTTTAACAACAACTTAAATGTTGTTAATAACTTCTATCCATTATTTTTAACACGTTGTTATAGTGATTTGTTTTATGTTTTTGTGTTTTATAAACTGTCAAGACCCTAAAAACCATAAAAACCTGTTCTAACGTTTCTTCTTAGAATAGAAGAACTTTTTGGTCATTTTGATCCAAAATTTCTTTCAAAGCTTTTCTAAAATCAGATTATGGTATATTTTCTATACCAACATAAACAACTTGATGATTTTTTAACTAAAACCTTTGTTTAAAACATTTTTCTTAAGATCGGCTAAATAACAAATATTTTAGTTTTGTTCATCAAAACACTTGTTTTTCACACCGCTCTTTAGGGAGAGGTTACTTAAGTGAAGAATATTGTCTCACTAAATGCCTACGCTATTACCTAGCTTGTCTCCAAGTTGGAAAAACAGGGAGAGACATTCGAGGAAATTCTGAAGCTTTTCTGAAGGCCCAGTCAGAGACCCTGGAGAAAACTAGCAGTCAGGTAAACACTCTATTGGAGCATGTCCTCCCTGTCGGCAATAAAGAGGGGGAGAAGTTCGCCAATGACCTAGAAGAGCAAATCATCGCTGAGGCCAATGAAATTCTGAAGAACGTAAACCCCTCTCAGGGAGTGATAGACGCAGTCAAGACCCTCATCCCTGACGATGGTGAGGTAAGAGATGTAGATGATGATGATGATGAAGATCTCTCATCCTTCTTCCAATATGTACACCCAGGGATGCAGACCGGGGTTGTGTTTAAAATACCTTTGGGGGACAGGGCCCTTCCCAGTAAGGAGCAGCCTAATCTAAGTGCAAAGAACAAGCAACAAATAGATTCAGTGGATGATGCTTCCATGAATAAAGAGGGGGAGTTCAATAACACCGAGATTAGTCTTCCTATTGAAATCTACCACCCTCTCTCTGAACCCCAACCTCTTTTACTTCTACCCCTTCCGGTCCCTACCAATACATCATTTATAAGAAGTATTGAAGAATTATCTAACTCTGGACCACCTTCTCCCAATCTTAGCTTACCTTTTCCCCCTAAGGCGACTTCGTTCATGAGTGAACCTTCGATCGCAGATCTGTTCACGTACATATCTGAATCAAAATTTGAAAACGAAGAAGGCCTAGTTAACATGCGTGTAAATAAAAAGTCTATTCCTGAACCGGAAGAAGAAGCCTGAATGGCTCTATTAATAAAAGAGTTAGAGAGCTCCAGAGTAAAAATTCCTCCTCATACCTCTGGTCCTGAAGGCTCTATCCCTATAAATACCTACATGGAAGATGAATCTTCCTTCCTTTCCCCTGAAGAAAGAGTAGAAGTTTTACAAGCTCAGCGACTAAGAGATAACCAACTAAGAGAGGCACTGGAAGGCCTCAAGGTCGTTGAAGCCTTGGCAAGACAAGAGAGACTCAAAGCTCAGCGACTCAGAGATAATCAATTACAACAAGCTCAAGCAACTCTTAAAGTCGCTGAGGCAATAGCACAAGAGGAGCTCGCCGAATCAAACTCAAAGATGAGAAATCCTCTCAAAGCCCAAGAAAGAATTCTACAAGCCGCGATGAAGACCTTCAGAATACAAAAGAAATGGAGAATGAAGAACTCGAGTGGTGCAAGAAGAAACTGAATATTTATGTTCTCCTTGAACCAATCACCAATGTTACAATCTCTGGACGAAACTCTAAATCCGGTCCAAAGATAAAAGTAAATATGTTCAGAGAACAAAGTCGTGAAGAAAAAGAACCTCATTTCCTAAAATTCTATGGTTTCCCTGAATGGCTGGAAATCAGAGATAGCATTCAACATTCAAAGTATCAGTTCAAAAGCGCAGTGGAACAACATCTGGATCAACTCTTGCAAAGAATCTCACGATATGTAACGGTACCTCCTCTTCCTTCAAATCCAAAAATAAAATATTAAAGTCCGAAATAGATGAAGGTCCATCGTTTAGAAATTGAACATGAGATGAAGTTTGACTTTGATAGTCTTTAAAACGCAAAAGATCAGAGAACGTATATGTCATAAATATAGATAGCGCTCATTCAAAGAATGCTTGTTTAACTGACTTTGGCACAAGAGATTTTTCATCTAAGCTTCAAAATGATAAATGATTTATCTAGAAAAGAACTTGTCAATGGTCTCCCAAAACATTCTTTTGCAAACGAATCTTTTTGCTCAACATGTGAAAAAGGAAAATTGACAACATCAAGTTTCAGATCGAAGAAAGTCTCCTCAGTGACCACACCCCTTCACTTACTCTATATGGATCACTTTGGACCTCCTAATGTCTATCCATATCTAGAAAGAAATACACTCATGTCATAGTCGATGAATATTCCAAGTATACTTAGGTATTCATTCTAAGATCCAAGAGTGATATCCCTAATGAAATTATGTCCTTTATCAAGAAGATGGAGGTCTTGAACAATCTCTCTGTTTGCTCCATGAGAAGTGATCACGACACTGAATTCAAAAACAATATCTTGGTTAGTTTCTTTAAAAAAAGGTATGTGTTAGGATCAAAATAATCCTATGTTTGGAATGTTTTGTAAAGTCATTATTCAGATATTCTGAAGTTCAGAATAAAAGTTCTAAAGTTCTAAAGTTCTGAAGATAACTTCTGAAGACAGAAAAGTTCTTTGGTATTTCCTGAAGATACTTATTACTACATGTACAGAAAAACTCTGAAGTTGCAACTTTGGAAGATTTTCTGAATGATGAATGGTCTGAAGATCATATTTCTAAAGTGAGAAACTATATTCAGAATCATGGTGTTTAGAACTTTCATGATCCAACCTTAATAAAGAAGATCAGATGCTTATCAAAATCAATCAAAGATGACTTGTTTATAGCCAGGTTTGGAGCAGAAAGAAGGGATGGTACTTTATGTGAATTTACTCAGTTTGATATTTACAAGTTAAGACTGCAGGATAAGCTGGCAACTTTGTCTTTCTGGGTTAATAAAAGTGAATCTGAACTAGTCTCAGAGATTAGAAGAATCTTGGGAATCTATGTAAGGAATCCCATCAAACATGATTTTCAGTTGGCTTTGAAATTCAAACTAAACAAAGTAAACTTGTTAGAGCCAGTTAATATTGAAAGATCAGGGCTAACAAGAGTATTTACTAATCCAGACATTGGATTCTTATATAATATGGAAGGATACATAACTTTTCTTGTCTCTGATATTCCAAAGTATTATCAACTCGAAATGGTTTCTGGATTTTGCTAAAGATTTTATTGAAGAATCAGATATAAAGGAAGAGATAGTTTATTTTATAAAGGAAAGAACCAACTTCAGAGAATTTATAAGGAAAAACTATCTTGCTGGTCACACAAGGGTAAACAAAATCAGAGGAGCTGACTATTTGCTGAGTGATGCTTATGATTTCAATATTCATATAAAGAAACAAGACATGAAAGAAATTCTGAAGTTCACTCTGAATCTTGAAAGTTCAGAAGTAAGCCCAAAAGAAAAGAAAAAAGAAAAGGAGAAGATTTCTGAAGATGTTTCTGAAGAGTTGGTTTCTACAAAGCAAGTTTCTGAAGTGGAACAACTACAAGAACAAAGGATTGAAGAAAATGCATTTACCATGTTCCTTGAATATTTCCATCCAGAAATTTTCATGGAATATAAACAGAAGTTCAATTATATTGATTGCTGGATCAACAAATCCTTTGGATAGAAGCAATGGTATTCTGATATCATTAGAAAGCTAAGGATTCCTGTTAATGAAGCAAGAAAGGAAAGTCTTGTTATCAAAGTGATTAATGAAGATTTAAAGACAAGGACAAATTATAATTGTGCATTTTTCACTATAGAAAGAAAAAATGGTGAGATATCTACTTTTTCAGAAGCTGACTTTCAGAATGTTCACCTAAGAGATATGCTCAGAGTATATAGGAGTCTTTATCCTTTTCATGATACAATTACAAAGTTCAGAAAATCATTTCCAGTTCTCAGAGATGGTTTGTATAGAGAACTTATCTGAGCTGCAAAGACTGATTTCCAAGTTGTATATGTGCTGAATAAGAAACAAGTTCATCTGAGTAAACCAAACTTAAGTTTACCTGATATTCAGAATCTAAAGAAAAGTACTTTGGTGATTCAACCTCCAGGATTTGTATGCAAGTGCTTTCAAGAATTACTTTTTGTAAGATTTGAAGAACTCCACAAATGTTGCAAGGAACTCTAATGGCTATCAGAGATCGTCTGGTTAAAAGACAAAATAGAAGACCAAAGAATCTGAATGATGAAGATTGGGAGAAACATAAGAAGCTTGCAAAGGAGATGATTAGAATCACAGAATCTTTCTTGGAATACAGAAGTCTAATTTTGATGGATGTTAGACAAATCTTGAATTTTAGGAATTACGATCTGAATTTTTGAAACAAAGGGGGAGATTGATAGAGATACTAATATAGCTTCAAAAGGTACTGGGTTCTGAAGAGTAAGAAAGATCTGAAGAAAGAAAGACTCAGAACTCAGAAGACAAGTAGAGAAAATTCTATGGCATAACTTCTGAAGTGGCAATTTCAGAGGTTCTGAAGATTCTGAAGAAGTTCTGAAGAAGGTTCTGAAGACACTTCTGAAGAAGTTCAGAAGTAGTTCTGAACATGCTTGTCATTTTTGTACTGTAACTTTAGCATTTCTATTTCATGTATAAATAGATAGTTTGTTAGATAGTTAGAACTAACGTTTTCATAAGCTTGTAAAGACATACTTTGTAATACAGTTCATCTGATCAATACAATATACAACATTCGGTGATAAAAAAAAATACTATGATTCCTTTACAAAACATAGGGGGAGATTGTTAGGATCCAAACAATCTTATGTTTGGAATATTTTGTAAAGTCATTATTCAGATATTCTGAAGTTCATAATCAAAGTTCTGAAGTTCTAAAGATAACTTCTGAAGACAGAAAAGTTCTGAAAGACAACTTCTGAAGAAGTTCTGAAGAATTCAGAAGTGATTCTGAAGTGAAAGTTCTGAAGACAGTTCTAAAGATTTGAAGAACTTCTGAATAGAGTTTTTGATGACGTGTCTTAATGTAATTGGGCTGTGATTTAAATACATGTAACTATAGCTTTACCTTTGTAGTATATATAGAGATTCTGTTAGACAGTTAGGGAGTTGAACATTAATAGAACACCACACATGAGAGTCGTTTAAAAGGTGTTAGGATCCAAAAAATCCTATGAATTTGGATCCTATGTTTGAAATGTTTTGAAAAGAAAAGAACTTCAGAATCTGAAGATGAATAGTTCAGAAGTTTTGAACTTATGCTAGAAAGATAAACAAAGTCATCTTCAGAAGTGCAAAATATATATTCAAAAGTTCTGAAGAAGTTCGGAATAGGTTCTGAAGTGAAAAGTCAGAAGTTCTGAAAACAATTCAGAAGTGTTTCTGAAGAGCAAAGTTCAGAATTCTGAAGACAGTTCAGAAGTTCTGAAGAACTTCTGAATAGAGTTTTTGATGACGTGTCTCATTGTTATTGGGTTGTGATTTTAAATACATGTAACTGTAGCTTTACCTTTATATTATATATAGAGAGTTTGTTAGATAGTTAGATGTTGAACATTAATAGAACACCATATATGAGAGTCATCTAAAGGTGTAAGTGTGTGTTTTCTATATTCAGTTTTTCAATAAAATGGGGATTCCTTGAGCAATCTATCAGATCTGTTGAAATATGGGACTAACAAAAGCTGTAAGTGTGTGTTTCTCTGTAAAGCTTTCTACAGTTCTAATAACATGAGGATTCATTGAGCATTCTATATCAGATTTGTTGTAATATGGGACTAAAAGTATGTCTCACAGCTTCTCATCAAAGAGGACTCCTCAGCAAAATGGTGTTGCTGAAAGAAGAAATCGAACGATCATTGAAGCTGCTCGTTTAATGCTCAACAAATCTCATCTACCAACTCAATTCTGGGATGAAGCAGTTAGAACTGCATGTTTCACTCATAATCAGTCCCTGATAGTTAAAGGAATCAAGAAAACGGCCTATGAACTCTTTCATGGAAGAAAACCATCTCTGAGTTATCTACATATCGTCGGATGTAAGTGTTATATACTAAATGACAAAGGTTGATGATGGTATATTTCTCGGAAACTCCTCTGTATCCAAGGATTACAGAGTCTTCAAGAAAAGAAGACAACGTGTTGAAGAAACCATCAATGTTAATTTTTATGAATCACGCTCAACAAATCCTTTTCCTATTCTTGAAGATAACCAGAAATTGAATAGTTGGATGAAGTCTCACTATGGGGAACCTGCATCTTATTTCAGTACACCTCATGTTGCTGAAACAAATGATGACGATGCTCCTAATCTGATTCCCACTTCGATTAACAGTTACACCCCTTCCTCCTCAGGAATAAGTGTCACTCCTCTTAATCACATTCCTCCTTCTGAACCTTCCAACAACGATTCATCAGTGAATAATCAAGTACCACTATCTTCTCAAGAGAATGTTAACCCCTCTGGATCGCCTCCAGGGATGATAAGAAATGTTGAAGAACCTATTTCTGAAGCATCCTCCTTTATCCCTGAACAAGTCGTTGAATTCCTCTGTTGATCAAACTCCTCAACTACTAGCTCAGCGATGGATCGAGATCATTCATTCGATCAGATAATTGGTGATCTAGATACAAGTATTAAAACCCGACGGGGTATGGGTAATATATACCTCTTTGTAAATTTCATTTATTTAGCCGAACTAAAAATGATCGATGAAGCTATCACTGATTCCAGTTGGCTCAATGTTATGCAAGAGGAACTACCTGAGTTTCAAAAAAACAAAGTTTGGAATCTCGTCCCTCGTCCATCTGTTGAGACTGTTATTGGTACCCAATGGGTGTTTCGTAACAAGCTAGATGAAAATGACATTATAACCCGAAACAAGGCTAGACTTGTTGCTCAGGGATACAAACAGGAACAAGGTATCGATTATGATGACACATTCGCTCCTATAGCGAGGCTAGAAGCCATTAGTCTTTTCCTAGCCTATGTTGCTCAAAAAGACTTTAGAATCTTTCAGATGGATGTAAAGAGTGCCTTCCTGAATGGCAAGCTTAATGAGGAAGTTTATGTTGAACAACCTCCTGGCTTCTCTTATCCTAAGCATCCAGGTTATGTCCATAAACTGGAAAAGGCTCTCTATGGGTTGAAACAAGCTCTTCGAGTTTGGTATGATACTCTATCCAAATATCTATTAAAAGAGACATTTGTGTGTGGAAAGATTGATCAAGCCCAATTTATGAGGAAATACAAGGGTTATACCATTCTTTGTTTCACAAGACTTGAGCTTTGTATTCGTTTTGCTAAACGCATGAAAAAGGAATATAAAATGAGTATGATGGGTGAACTAACATATTTTCTTGGTTGTTAGATAAAGAAATATGAGAAAGGCATCTTCATATGTCAGAGTAAGTATGTTAAAGATATGCTGAAGAAGTTTGGTTCGACTCAAAGTGCTTCAATGAAAACTCCTATTGCACCTCCTCTGACACTGAACAAGGACTCTGACGGGAAGCCTGTTAATGTCACTGCCTATAGAGGAATGATTGGCTCACTATTGTACCTTATAGTGAGTCGTCTAGATATCATGTATTCTACCTGCTTATGTGCTAGATATCAAGCTGAACCCAAGGAATCCCATCTGATCGCTGTAAAGCGAATCTTTAGATATCTGAAGGGAACTCCTAATCTTGGTCTTTGGTATCCCAAAGGTTCTGGATTCGATCTAACCGGTTATTCAGATAGTGATTTTGCAGGATGCAAGATAGGTAGGAAAAGCACCACTAGAGGGTGTCAACTTCTAGGTGGAAAGTTGGTAAGTTGGACAAGTAAAAAGCAAAACTCAGTGTCCACATCAACAACCGAAGCTAAATATGTAGCTGTTGGGAGTGGCTGGGCCCAAATCCTTTGGATGATAAACCAACTCAGTGACTATGACATCCAAAACTCCTATTTACTATGATAGCACCAGTGCTACTACAATAGCAAATAACCCTGTACTTCACTCCAAAACAAAGCATATAGAGATCAGATATCATTTTTTCAGATATCACTTTGTACCCACAGAATATCAACTCGCTGACCTTTTGATCCATTAATCAGCGATAATGTTGATATGTTAAACGTTGAAAGACTGTCAATGATTAACACATTCAGTGATAACAAAATGACATCATAAATTCATTAGCCATTCCCTGAACTTAAATATCAGGAACAAATATCTTGCAAAGGTATGTAATTCTTAACCTTACCCTCTTTAAATGTTTTCCTATTCAGAAAAGGGTTCTCAAATAGAGAAAACATATCACTAAGAATGCTTTTATTCTCAATGATAAGAGGATTTTAAATTGATAATGATTAACATTTATAAAGTTAAATGATAATCTTATTATAAGTTTTATGAAAATAAGGACGTGTCAGCCTTTTTCTGACACACGACGACCTCAACGTACCCTATCCCATCAAACCCTAGGAACGTGCAAAGGTCATAATTACCTTTTTTTTAAAAGCTAAAACCATCGTTTTGTATCCTTTTTCTTTCCTCTTTCTCTCTCATCTACCTATAAAGGAAATTTCAACTTCACTTCATTCTTTACACCTTCAAACCTTCTAGAGAAAGATTAAGAATTTGAATTTTCTCTAGAAACAAGCAAGAACACCAAGAACACACACTTGTGCGTTTTCTCTTAAATTCACTTAAGGTTGGTTTTAATTGTGTTTTTCCTTTAACAACAACTTAAATGTTGTTAATAACTTCTATCCATTATTTTTAACACGTTGTTATAGTGATTTGTTTATGTTTTTGTGTTTTATAAACTGTCAAGACCCTAAAAACCATAAAAACCTGTTCTAACGTTTCCTCTTAGAATAGAAGAACTTTTTGGTCATTTTGATCCAAAATTTCTTTCAAAGCTTTTCTAAAATCAGTTTATGGTATATTTTCTATACCAACATAAACAACTTGATGATTTTTTAACTAAAACCTTTGTTTAAAACATTTTTCTTAAGATCGGCAAAATAACAAATATTTTAGTTTTGTTCATCAAAACACTTGTTTTTCATAAATATTTGGTATTCGTTGTACCAAATCTCTCAGGTTTGTACATTTTTGTATCAAACCATTTCATTCTCTTTGATTTTCCAATCCTTGTAACAGCAATGGCCAAGTCATCTGAGATCGCGATCTTTACTGCTAAAGAGACTCTTCCAATCACTGTCTTCAAAGCTGCAAATGAAACCAATTTCACCGCGGAACAAGCTCTAGTGAAACCCAACAACCATGTAGCACTACTGGAGATCCCCTTGGACCGCGCCTACCTCAAAGACGGGGATCTCTTCATCAAGAATTGTCCTATCCGATACGTCTTTTGGCATATACCTGTTGGAATCACTGCCCATCTCCAAAAATTTTGGTACACTACTTTTTGCACTACCAAACTTACTGAAAAAGGCACATCTCTCCCTGCAATCGGCTTCACCATCAGCATAGGATCGATGGCTATCACTATTGAAGCCATCAGAACGGCCCTCCGTCTACCCAACAAGGAAAAAGGTCAGCAAAGGGAAGCTGAACCTTCTGACGAAGAGATCAGGGAGTTTCTTACCCAAGAGCTTCAAAGAGCTACACAAGCGGGTTAGTGCAAAGAAGAGGGAGAAAACTATCCTTTACCCAAGATTCGTCGCTGCTATCTTGGAGTTTGTATATGAGGGTTACCGAACAAAGGGAAATTAAAAATTCTCTCAGATAGGGAAAAAGGTTTTGATACATGATGAAAAGTAAGGAGATGCTCCCTATATCCCTTACATGTTGGAACTCGTCGGGAATCCAACCCCCTCTCACACTGAGACTCCCGTTCCTATCGGAGTGGTAGAGAATGTGTCCAGATCACTGACTAGCCCATCAGTGATCCACCTTGACACATCTTCATCCCCCCTGAAGAAACGGAAGAATCCAGCCAGTGATGGACACAAAAAGTCCATCGGACATAAGCCTCTAAGCAAAACATCAAAGAAGACTGTCTCTCAACAAACAATTGTTACTTCTTTGGGTATAATACCAACGTCTCTGCCAAACGCAACCACGATAACGAATTCAGGCACCATTGCTGCTTCATTAGCTCTACCCCATTTTTCAGAGACTACGGTCCCTGCAAATTTAGGCACCAGCTATACTGAAGTTGGTACAAGTAACACACCCATTGCCTTCTCTTCTACTTCTACCTACTCTTCTTTGGTCTACATATCAATCCATGACTCATATATGATTTCCCCCATATCTAAAGAGGTTGAGAAGCGTGTTGTTCAATTATTAGCTTTGTTTCGACAATCTGATAATTGGGAAGCTACGTGCACAGGACTAGAGAATGTAACAAACATTCTCATAGACAGATATGTGATCCTCAGGACACATCCGTAGCAAGTTCCAACCCTGAGAGTAATCCTTCAGACACTCTCAAGGGACCCTTGCATACAGTTACTTCCAACCCACTTCTTTCTTCTAATCCCGAGCTCTTTTTGGCTCGTTTATTTTTATGGTCTACAGGTGTCATTGATGCACCTACCTCCACAATTGTTGTTGTTGGCGCCTCTGATGCGCCATCTTCCAGGTCTCCTTCATCATTGAAGACAGAGAAGCTGATGGAGATAAAGAGAGAAGAGTCTCTAGGAAGGTCCATTCCTAAGCTAAACCAAGAGAACCCCAAGATCTCTCTGGAAGCTCCCTCCGCCTCACTTCAAATACCGGCCCTTGACCATCTGGCTAGTGAGGCTATGGAGATCAAGATGAAGGCCGACAACCTTTAGATTTTGGCTGAGTATATCTTCAGGGAAGTGTTAGGGATGCCTACCGTGAAGACAACCGTATCCTCCATCCATTTTTCAATCACCGCTCTTTAGGGAGACGTTACTTCATTGAAAAATATTGTCTCACTAAATACCTACGCTATTACCTAGCTTGTCTCCAAGTTGGAAAAACAGGGAGAGACATTGGAGGAAATGCTGAAGCTTTTCTGAAGGCCCAGTCAGAGACCCTGGAGAAAACTAGCAGTCAGGTAAACACTCTATTGGAGCATGTCCTCCCTGTCGGAAATAAAGAGGGGGAGAAGTTCGCCAATGAGCTAGAAGAGCAAATCATCGCTGAGGCCAATGAAATTCTGAAGAACGTAAACCCCTCTCAGGGAGTGATAGACGCAGTCAAGACCCTCATCCCTGACGATGGTGAGGTAAGAGATGTAGATGATGATGATGATGAAGATTTCTCAACCCCTTCTTCCAATATGTACACCCAGGGATACAGACCGGGGTTGTGTTTAAAACACCTTTGGGGGACAGGGCCCTTCCCAGTAAGGAGCAGCCTAATCCAAGTGCAAAGAACAAGCAACAAATAGATTCAGTGGATGATGCTTCCATGAATAAAGAGGGGGAGTTCAATAACACCGAGATTAGTCTTCCTATTGAAATCTACCACCCTCTCTCTGAACCCCAACCTCTTTTACTTCTACCCCTTCCGGTCCCTACCAATACATCATTTATAAGAAGTATTGAAGAATTATCTAACTCTGAACCACTTTCTCCCAATCTTAGCTTACCTTTTCCCCCTAAGGCGACTTCGTTCATGAGTGAACCTTCGATCGCAGATCTGTTCATGTACATATCTGAATCATAATCTGAAAACGAAGAAGGCCTAGTTAACATGCGTGTAAATAAAAAGTCTATTCCTGAACCGGAAGAAGAAGCCTGAATGGCTCTATTAATAAAAGAGTTAGAGAGGACCAGAGTAAAAATTCCTCTTCATACCTCTGGTCCTGAAGGCTCTATCCCTGTAAATACCTGCACGGAAGATGAATCTTCATTCCTTTCCCCTGAAGAAAGAGTAGAAGTTGTACAAGCTCAGCGACTAAGAGATAAGCAAATAAGAGAGGCACAAGAAGGCCTCAAGGTCGTTGAAGCCTTGGCAAGACAAGAGAGACTCAAAGCTCAGCGACTCAGAGATAATCAATTACAACAAGCTCAAGCAACTCTTAAAGTCGCTGAGGTAATAGCACAAGAGGAGCTCACCGAATCAAACTCAAAGATGAGAAATCCTCTCAAAGCCCAAGAAAGAATTCTACAAGCCGCGATGAAGACCTTCAGAAGACCAAAGAAATGGAGAATGAAGAACTCGAGTGGTGCAAGAAGAAACTGAATATTTATGTTCTCCTTGAACCAATCACCAATGTTACAATCTCTGGACTAAACTCCACATCCGGTCCAAAGATAAAAGTAAATATGTTCAGAGAAGACAGTCGTGAATGGTTGGAAATCAGAGATAGCATTCAACATTCAAAGTATCAGTTCAAAAGCGTAGTGGAACAACATCTGGATCAACTCTTGCAAAGAATCTCACAATATGTAACGGTACCTCCTCTTCCTTCAAATCCAAAAATAAAATATTATAGTCCGAAATAGATGAAGGTCCATCGTTTAGAAATTGAACATGAGACGAAGTTTGACTTTGATAGTCTTTTTCCCCATTTTGTCCTCCCTGATCTTTCATTGCTCAATACCTCTCTGCCATCTCAGAGAAGATATGAAGGTAATGAAATAGTCGGCAAGGCTGATCCAGGGATGCCCTTTATGGAAACGATGGTAGAATAAAATTTCTCAGAAATAAGGATGTATCTCTTACTCCTATCAAACTCCTCAAGATTCTCTACTATAACTGTTCACTAGATAATGATCCACTCCACTTTCAGAAGAGAAGAATTGAGAAAGAGCTACGAAAAAGAAAAGAGTTCTCTGATAACTCACATGAACCTACACCCTAGTTCCTAGTTTTTCCTTTGTATTTTTCTTCAGTGTTTAGTACTTTACTTTAATATTGTAATTTCATTTTCCAATGTAATTCTTCAAATTAATTAGTAATGAAATTCAATGAAGTACTTTACTCCATCTATTTACTGAAAATATCCCTAGTAAAAAGGACTATGAAACATTTGAGTTCTGATAACTTTTAAACCTTCTTACTCACTGATTTTTATTTCCTATAGTTATCAGCGAATGTACTTTCTATTTTATATATTTTAAAAAATTGTGATTTCATATCCTTATAAATGAAACTCAATTCAAATAATGATCTAAGCTGAAAACGATCTCACAGATTAGTACTTAATTCAATGGTTTCTCTGAATGGCTGGAAATCAGAGATAGCATTCAACATTCAAAGTATCAGTTCAAAAGCGTAGTGGAACAACTTTTGGATCAACTTTTGCAAAGAATCTCACAATATGTAACGGTACCTCTTCTTCCTTCAAATCCAAAAATAAAATATCAAAGTCCGAAATAGATGAAGGTCCATCGTTTAGAAATGAACATGAGACGAAGTTTGACTTTCATAGTCTTTCTCCCCATTTTTTCCTCCCTGATCTTTCATTGCTCAATACCTCTCTGCCAACTCAGAAAAGATATGAAGGTAATGAAATAGTCGGCAAGCCTGATCCAGGGATGCCCTTTATGGAAACGATGGTAGAATAAAATTTCTCAGAAATAAGGATGTATCTCTTACTCCTATCAAACTCCTCAAGATTCTCTACTATAACTGTTCACTGGATAATGATCCACTCCACTTTCAGAAGAGAAGAATTGAGAAAGAGCTACGAAAAAGAAAAGAGTTCTCTGATAACTCACATGAACCTACACCCTAGTTCCTAGTTTTTCCTTTGTATTTTTCTTCAGTGTTTAGTACTTTACTTTAATATTGTAATTTCATTTTCCAATGTAATTCTTCAAATTAGTTAGTAATGAAATTCAATGAAGTATTTTACTTCATCTATTTACTGAAAATATCCCTAGTAAAAAGGACTATGAAACATTTGAGTTCTGATAACTTTTAAACATTCTTACTCACTGATTTTTATTTCCTATAGTTATCAGTGAATGTACTTTCTATTTTATACATTTAAAAAAATTGTGATTTCATATCCTTATGAAACTCAATTCAAATAATGATCTAAGCTGAAAACGATCTCACAGATTATTACTTAATTCCATGGTTTCTCTGAATGGCTGGAAATCAGAGATAGCATTCAACATTCAAAGTATCAGTTCAAAAGCGTAGTGGAACAACTTCTGGATCAACTCTTGCAAAGAATCTCATAATATGTAACTGTACCTCCTCTTCCTTCAAATCCAAAAATAAAATATCGAAGTCCGAAATAGATGAAGGTCCATCGTTTAGAAATCAACATGAGACGAAGTTTGACTTTCATAGTCTTTTTCCCCATTTTGTCATCCCTGATCTTTCATTGCTCAATATCTCTCTGCCAACTCAGAGAAGATATGAGGGTAATGAAATAGTCGGCAAGCCTGATCCAAGGATGCCCTTTATGGAAACGATGGTAGAATAAAATTTCTCAGAAATAAGGATGTATCTCTTAATCCTATCAAACTCCTCAAGATTCTCTACTATAACTGTTCACTGGATAATCATCCACTCCACTTTCAGAAGAGAAGAATTGAGAAAGAGCTACGAAAAAAGAAAAGAGTTCTCTGATAACTTACATGAACCTACACCCTAGTTCCTAGTTTTTCCTTTGTATTTTTCTTCAGTGTTTAGTACTTTACTTTAATATTGTAATTTCATTTTCCAATGTAATTCTTCAAATTAATTAGCAATGAAATTCAATGAAGTACTTTACTTCATCTATTTACTGAAAATATCCCTAGTAAAAAGGACTATGAAACATTTGAGTTCTGATAACTTTTAAACCTTCTTACTCACTGATTTTTATTTCCTATAGTTATTAGTGAATGTACTTTCTATTTTATACATTTATAAAAATTGTGATTTCATATCCTTATACATGAAACTCAATTCAAATAATGATCTAAGCTGAAAACGATCTCACAGATTAGTACTTAAAATTTTTACTTTAAAAATTCGTTGGCCTCACTAAATCCTTTCAAGCAATTTTCCTATGTTGCTTAATCATAATCAAATAGGGAAGACTGTTGATCCAAACTACATATATATTTAGTGAAAATCCAAGTTTAATTACGATTCAGATTTAACGATAACATACATTGATTGCAGCCAGTGATCGCTGAAAGTCAAGAACACTATATGAACTTAGAAGATCTTAAGAACAACACTCACACCACAGACCAATCAGAGATAGTCGAAGACCTATCTGAAGATAGAGATGAATAGCTTGTGATCTGAAGCGGTTTAGTGATAGCAACATTCATCTAACAGAAGTGAGAGATCTTTCATATGCCTTGGTGATACCTGAGATATTCATCCTTGATGACTCAGTATCAGCGATTAATATGAAGCCTACTCAGCAAGATCAAAGTTGACAATATCCTCGATGCACAATGTCAAACTCCTATACCTTGTCAGAAAGTACGAATGGAGTAACTTTACTATCACTCCACGTGCTTACCAACTCTGATTATGCTATTGTGCATATTCGGCTAAAAGCTTAGTTGCTTTATGAACAAAGGACAAGTCTCCTAATAGAAACTTGACGTATGAAATTTACCTTCTGAGCTGCAATAAATGCAACGAGTATAAATAGATGAAGACATCCATCTTCATCTTCATGCATGCTTATCTCTGCTACAAACCTATGTTCTTATTTCCATCTTTCCTTGTGCATCAAAATACTTAAGGATTTCTAAAGTTGTAACACAATATGTTTAAGACTTGTTCTAATTCCGCTTACAACTTGTAGATTTGTTTATTGATATAAACTCATTTAAAAACCGTAAAAGTTTTGTTTTTATTCACCCCCCTTCTACAAACTGTTTCTATACTTATATACTCTTGTAGACTCCCTTGTAGACTCCCTTAGTATTTGTTCCATAAAAAAAGTCAAACAATATTTGGATTTAATGTGGTGAATTAGTTTGTGTTTGATATGATGAATGTGTTTGTTTCATATGGTAAATCTGTGTGTTTCATATGTCGAGTGAATATGTCTGGTTCATCTAATGATTCTTGTTACCAAAATGATGATTATGTTCATTTTAACTAAAAATAAATTTCAATTAAAACCATAGGATCAAAACCAAATTAAGGCTTAGATCAGTTCTCACGATTTTCAACATTTTTTTGTTTTTATTTGATTTAACCTCTGTTTGGTTCAAATGATAAATACAAAAAATGTTAAGAATGTGAGAATCAATCTCAACCACTAGTTAATTAAGACAGCTATGGAAAAAAAAAATATCCTACTTTATTTTTTATGTTTTTATAGCAATTTTTTGGATATTGATAATAGTTGGCACTTTATCCAATTTGCCACCTTGAAACCATTGACGATTTACAATCTACAAATATAATTAAATCTCATATTTGAACACGAACATCAATACTGTTCCTTGGTCGTTTGAAGTGTAATCAAACTCAAAAGATACCAACAAAGTATTAGCAGGCGATAATTAGGTGTATATTGATTCATTTTGCTAAATATATCTGAATCTTGGCATAATTATATGTGAATCAATTTAAATCTCATGACCGAGATTTTGAATAAGATTAAGATTAATATGTGAAAATGTGAGTTCTAACATATATATTTACATTGAATCATAATAAAAATTGTGAATTAATCTACAATTCATAATAACATTCTGAATCAAATTAAAATTCATATGTAAATTCTCATTTTTTTTTGTATAATTTACTCAAACAAAATATTGATTCTATTTTAGATACTTCAATTTTTAAAAAATGGATAATAATTAAGATTCTGAATAAAAATTAAAATTCATACATAATTCTCATCTTTTGATATAATTATTTAGATTATTTAATTTAAAAGAGATGGGAATCTAATATTTGTATAACTCATGCTCAAATTCCAATCTAATTGGTCTCAAATAAAATATACCAAAAAAAAAGATTTTTTTATCTTTAGTTTAAGATTCATATATGAAATATAAACTAATTTGGGATTTTGGTTGCAAGTTTTAAATTGATTAATGTATAATTTATGATTAACATTCACATGTATATTTATGTTAGGATTCATATTTTTACATATGAATAAATATGCACTTAATTATCACCTTATAATGGTGACTTATTGGGATCTTTTATGTTTAGTTACATTGGAAACGACTATAGATGTAAAATGATTTAAATTTAACCGGCTTGAGACTCTTAACATCTTGTAAATCAAAATGCGTACTAAATATTCCCAAAGATATGAAAGTGGGCGGAAGAACTACAACAAGATTATTACGTTTTTGCATGTAATGTCAAATAAATATCATATATGACAAGGTTATATAATTGATCCTCGGGTAAATTGTATTCAAAATGATTGCATTAGAGTTCATAATACGTATATATAGTTTCTAGCTAGTTTTTACAATGTCAATTTAATTGTCTAGATTTTGATATAAATTTTGAATCATCATCTTTAAATTTATATTTTTGTAAAGTATATACTCTTAATGCGTGACTTTCAAACTACTGATAGAAAGGAATAATACGGGTCTCGTATGTTACACGGTAGTGATAAATATTTTAATGAAGTATCTGACTGATTTAACATAAAATACGGTTAATAAGTAATGAGATACAATCCTTTTAAAAAAAAGTAATGAAATACAATGTAAAAAAAATAAAGGATTTCTATAAGTGGTTCACTTTTATATATTGATAACCATTTATTGCTACAAAGAGTTTGAGATGTATCGGTAGGAGTTTGAGATGTATCAACAATAATTTTGTTGCTATACTGTTTAGAACTCAAACAACATACCGTGCAAACATATCACAAATTATTATTTGAAACTGTTTGCTGTTAGAAATTTTATATGATAACATTTGCAACCAACACTATATGTTACCACAAATAAACATCCTTTTTATCTGGTTATTTATGGCCCTACTAAATATATAAAATTCTGCTCTATGTTGGCCAGGACTTCTTGGAATATAAAAGAGTGTTACTAAAGTAAGACACCACTTTTTATGTGGCTCTAGTGTGAATCCATCACTAGCTCTTTAAAGTATATCACTTCTTGTTTGCTAAGTCGGAATTCATTAAGTTTGACTTGAATAAAAAAAGTTACAAAACCCTTTATCTCAACGTGGTGGGGGGGATAAATTAAGATCAACCCATTATAAATTATGGCTTGTGATTAACTAAGAGTATAGATTATTCATTTTTGGTAATGATCCATATGCTGATTAATTTTTATTCAATTTGTTTTAATCTAGAAAGTAAAAGGGATTCTAGTGGTTGAAGAAATGAGGCTTTCAATTTCTACGTGGTTTTATTAAAATTAAAGAAAAATAGGTATTGCATCTTAACTTGAAGGCAGAGAAGCTCAAATAAAGTGAACAACACTGAAGGTTGTAAAATAAATGGACACGGTTCATAACTGATGCCAATAGATATCTCGATCGTTACACCTGAAATGAAATAGTCACATGGATTATACGGAAAGATTTCAAAGCATTACAAAACTATGCACCTAAGATATCTAAAATGGGATTTTTGTGTCCTTTTGTTATAAAACTGTCTTAGTTTTGTTTAAAACCTCTAAGTAACCTCCAAATGTTCATATTCTTTGTGCTATTCTCAAATTTCATATATATAACAATCATAATGCTTGTCCAAAAGGTATCTCCAAGAGTAAACAATTTACAGAAGGGGGATGACTACAAACACCCAACTTTTACTTTTTATATTCGTTTATTGATTAAAGAAGAACAAATATGGATTTTACAGATTGTTGTGGAACTAGATAAGGAAAAGTCCTAATATGAATAATCTAAGAATCACTAAGCTTTTCTTGCACAAAGAAGGTAACAACAACATAGAAGAGAGTTAGAACGTAACATCCTAAAAACTATAAAGAGTGACTGATTTAACATTTTCAATAATACATCGAATAACTAGAAAATTATTTATCTATTAATCAATACTTGAATTATCTAAAATATCCACTCTAAAATCCACATCAATAGAGAATGTACCGAGTCCTATAAACATTAAGTTAGGGTCTGGTGTTACCACTACCCAATAATTGTCCCTATCTTCAAATACGGAAGACATTAATGATAAGTTAAAACCTCCAGATACAATCATCTATCTCATCATGGTGTCGCTGGTACCATGTCCTACGGACCTGATGCACATGTCGACAAAGGAAAATGTTAACCTTAACGCCTATTAAGTTCAAAAAATTTCATCATTTATATAAACCTTTAGACTGGAAAAATGCTATTTTAATCACAATTTCCAAAATGAAATGAATTAAATATGAAAACAAAATTGTTTCTCAATCCCACCATTTTCATGATGAAAAATCTTTAACCAAAACACTCATTTAACGTGAGATCAAAACCCAATATCACACAACCAAGAATAAACCTATAAACACTAAAATAACTGGAAACATAACTTCATTCAACTCTTATAAACAATTAATTTATGTGTACCCTTGGAAGGGCATAAAACATCTGAATATGATGGGGAAGACCCGATTTACCATTCGTTATGACGGAACACATAAGTAAGCCACAAGTTAATGTTGTTAGTTGCATCACTTTGGGTATAAAAACATTGACATTAACCGAAGCCGGTATTTAGTCAATTGTGATCGAAAGATCGTACACTCAAAAATTACATTATAATCACAATGTCTATTTCCATGATACAGTAAGGGATGAATTGGAAATTACATAATAATCACAATGCCTATTCCCAATAAAACAAAAGATAACTCTAGTTAAACTCCTTCACTTAGAAATATCATAATAATCACAATGTCTATTTCCATGTTACGACATAAGAATCTCGTCCCTTATATAATCTATTAAACCGACTTCTATGCCTATGGATCCATTGCAACTCAGTCTAAATTACATGACTCCAAAATAAATGACAAACACACTTAAAGCATGTCATTTCTTTTAAATGGATATGCTATAGATGCATATAATTTCCAAAGAAAAAAAAGTGTAATTTAAATCAGACAAATGTGTCCAAGACTCATTTAAGTCAAACCTAGCCAAAAGATTTCAAATGACTAATAAATAAAAGTCATCAAAACAATAAAATGCCTTTGACCAACGTTTATGCAGTCACATGCTATTAAAATATGATTTACTCAAAAACCCTCATTGGGTGGGATAAACCATTTTTCAAATAAACAAAATTTTAACAAAGCAATTTGAACTCACTTTGCTATAAATGGCTAGATCTATGATTTACCCCAAGATTAAGCTTACTTTGGTGAAGGCGTTAGATCCAACAAGTTCCAACACTAGAGCTTCACCTTAATCACAAGCAAACCCTAAAAATACTAATATTAACCCAAAACATATATATCAAAAGCTAAAGCTCAAACTACCCCAAAGTTAAACCAAAAATTATCTCTTTGAAGAATATGAGAATCCAAAACAAAAGCACTCCAATCTCTTGACTAGATCATTTCTATGGATCCCAGTATATCAAGTATGATTGTAACAATAAGAACACAATGAAGTACATGATGAATATTAATAGAAACTTATGTCATATATCTCACTTGTATAATCATGGTTACAAGGTTATCGCATGTAATGCTTAAGCTCGCGATTACAAATGGGTATTCTCTCTCTCTCTCTAGCTAGATTCATGAACCCCTAATCCTCTATTTATATGCTAGACAATATTGAGATAAGGAAACAAAAGAATAAAGGCATTATACACTTACCTTTTATACAACAAGATCTTTTCCTTTTGTCACAACCAAATAGTTTCCTAAAAATCTCTCGCTTTGTGTCAAAATAGGCTCATTGTCGAAATTCAAACATTCCTTCAAAGCGTCGTAGTGTTTGGCGATAGATCAGGCGTTTGTCGATGATCTCCATGGCGTCGATGATCTTTTGTCTTTGTATTCTATAAAAAGCGTGATAGATCCCTTTCTGTCAGAACTGATCTTGGCAGATAGTCTTAGACGGATGATCTTCAGTGTTCCATCAGAATAAGCAGCTGTTTCATCGAAGCGCAAGAACCGTTTGGTACCAGTGTTATCAATGTAGACAATTCCGTGAGCCATTTTGGTCAGAATGGTAAGAATTCTGAGCTTGTCCAATCCAGGAACATCATGATTAGGTTTGGCGATGAAGATCTTCTTTTGTTTGCTATTAAGTCTGCGTTGAAAGTCATGAAAATAATGGTATTCGATATCTTTCTGGACGAATCAGAATCTAAATCTTTAGGCTCTTTGTTCATTTCTTGATCTTCGTTGTTTGTCTCTTAATTCAACATATATATACTCCAGATCTTCTATCTCTTGGTTCGAAAAATCAGCTTCAGAGAACGTCCAATCTTATGCATCGTCTCGCATTACTTTGAAAACAGGAAACTTGACTTGACTAAATTCGTCATAGTCCATCTTCTTGATTACAACGATTCTGTTCTTCGAGTTCACTACGTGTCTTGGTTGTGCAACCCGTCTAAGCATGTAGACATACTTGATCAGTGCTCGGGATGACATCTCAGTGACACGGTGAAGATGACCCAAGTTTTCTAGAGTCGTTCTTTCCACAAAGATATTCTGCTTTGTTTCTTCAAGATACGTAACTCTAATCTGCTCTCTTTCCCATCTTTTGTCGTGATTCTCTATTATCTTTTCCCGTCTGACTTGATGAGGTAACAGTTTAGTTGTAGATGACAATCCAGGTAAAATTGAGCTGTTCAACTAGTGAGTTTTCCTGTAGTTCATCATCTTCTAGCAATGGTGCATAGGTATCCTTGAACCAACTTCTTACTTCTTGTTGCATGTTCTACGCGTTTACTTGAATCAGCTCGTCATTGTTTGTATCTGGACGAATGCTCTTGCTAGGCTCTCATAATCAAACTCTTGAGAAGTTGTTTGTTGGCGAGGTGGGTTAGAAGATGTACCTGCAGCTTGCCATATTGGAGTAGTCGTTGTGGTGGTGGAGGTAGCAGTCGTCCTTGTCTCGGAAATGCACTGGCGTTTATCCCCCTCATGGCGATTAGGATCAACCTGATCGTCATGATCATCGCACGACACTTAGAGTAGGAAGCGCGAGGATGACAGCTTTGGCGAATTTCCGTGCGAAGACTGCTAATATCTCCCAAGATAGTTTGCTCCGATTTGGAGATCTGGGTCGTCATATCAGTAAGCTCTGTTTGAACGTGGGGTTTGAAGCAGTCAAACTCATGGCGAGTGACAGCAGGAATCTACAAGTTTCGACAAAGTAAGCCGGTGAGTTCATCTTCTGGTTGACCCGTTGCTTGGGCTTGATCGAGCAATTGGGCGTACAACTTGGACATAAGTTCGTCCGTGTTGAGTGCTGGAGGCACCGAGTGTAGGGTTTCACCGGATCTCAAGAACACGTGTCGCGGAAACAGTAACCGGCAAAACCATGGATAGCCCGTATCCGCTACTAACAACTTTAAGGATTAAAACACAACCATAGGGGGTTTAGAATAATACCTCAATGGTTTATATTGGTTGATCAAGATCGAGCCTTAGAGATCAAACTAGATCCCCTCTAGCGGTATCCATGCGAATGTGAATCAAATAACGAACGGTTGGTAGACCGAATACCCGAAGAACAACAAGGAGAAATCGATTTCTCCTTGTGGTGTGTGTTTGGTGCCGATTTCAAGAGAGAGGAGAGGGAGGAGAGAAATTTTCAGGTTTCTCAATTGTGTTATTGTCTTCGGATGAAATGAGGCAACATGCCTTTATATACTTTTTCTCCTAATATCAGGCCGGGCTTAATTAAACCTTGTGGGCTTAGTTGATTTAATTAGAATATTCCAAGTATAATTAATTAATTATTAACTTATTAACTAATTAATGTATCGGGCTTTTAATTAAAACATTAATCTTTAGGCCCGTTGGACTTTTATTCTAATCATAATTATTAACATAATAATTATTCCAATTTAATTATTAACTTGATAATTAAATTATATAATTAACATAATTACATTTCAAACACTTTATTTATTATTCTACTAGAATAATAAATCCACACTTTACGTCTTGTAACTTAACAGGGTTATAACCAACTTGGTTAATTCGTGATCTACACACTCTATTGCGTGTGACCCTCATAGGTTCATTTGACGTCAGTAGTGTTTTCATATGACGTGGGCACATAAGATCCTACAATCTCCCACTTGCACACACCATATAAAACACACACAGTGGTTATGTGTCTAGCAACGCGCCACTGCCCCAAAGTCAAATGAATGCACGCTCTTCAGCTTCTATTTCACAACAATCAATGTGATGATCAGTATATTCCTTATCCCTTTGCTTCACGATATCTCAATTAAATTCAAGGCATAGATCTGGCTCATCTTTGGTTGTTCAATTATTGTGTTTCTCGATCCCGACATTTAATGAGAGAACAAGTACTATTGATTCGATCAATCTACTTGTGTACGGCCATACATTTCTCATTTAATATCATCGAAGGCCCAGAGATTTCTCTCTCAACTTGAGAGGAGAAAATTCCATATAGCATGCGTACGACTCTTACATAGATCATATTGCACCCAACATAGTCCATATAATTACCCGGTTAAAAGTGACGTTAGACATACATCAAAGTACAACACTCTTTATGCTCGAGGTCCCAATATGCATCTTGGAGGAGTCGGAGGAGACAATTGACGAATACGAGCAGACTCTGCCATTGCTTTGTCAAGCGATTTGACTTTGAGGAGGTGCCGGATTTCATCAATGTGATTGGATAGGGAGGACATAGCATATTGGAGAGTTGTGTTGACAAACTCTCCAATCTCTGGGGGAAACTGTGAAAGTTGTTGGAGCAGAAGTAGCCGAGGTAAAACCAAGGTCACTTAGAGCACCTGTTGTCATCACTATTGAATCAACAGTGAGACCTACATTTAGCGTTGCCATGGGAGTAGTGCTGGTATGATTTCCATCCAATCCTCGTGAAGTGTCAATACACGACATCACTATGGAAGTTCTGATCGTGCCACGAAGGCTAGCAGTAGCCTTATCGACCTGTGTCCTAGTAGGTTGGAGCTCTAGACTCGATGTGCTTTGAGATGAAGTTGAAACTGTAGGTATCGTCTCCTATGTTCAATACCAGCACCTCCCGATTGGATGGCCGATAGAGATGGAGCTAAGCCTGCCAGCATTTGTTAAATCGACATAGGTTGAGAGATACCGGAGTGGCTAGGTGGGGCGTGCAATTGCGCTGCCGGGTCCATAGCGGCTTGTTCAATACCGGCACCCAACGGACGAGTGTCGATAGAAGATGTGGCTACCCAGCTAGTATCGGTTTAGATACGCTCACTCTTTATAATATTTTCTGATGTTCCTTCCCAGAAGCTGACATTTTCATTTTCTACTTGTTCTCCCTCATTTCTCCTTATCTCGGTGTTAGTGCTGTAGGAGGATGTGTAGGTAATGGAGCATTGGCTTCAATTCAAGAGAATACAACTTTATTGTTTAGTTGGAGTGGTTAGCGTGACTCATCAGAAGTATCCGCCAATTCTATATCGTTCACTTCGTCAGGTTCAGATTCTGAGGAGGATGAATCGGCCTGTCATGAAGTACGGCTGCAAACGAACCTTGACTCGCGGAATACAAGCGGTAGATGGCATGGGTTGAGATGTGGTAGTAGTTGGAGCTTTAGAGATAGTGGGGATGGGGGCCGTGGTTTGGGATCGGCTGATCAGATGCACCACCCACTTCAAATCCCTTGGCTTCATTTTCTCTCCCAACACCCTATTCAGGACCCCCAGGTTCCCGAACCTGCTCGTCTAAGTCTCTAGGACCCTCACCGGTACTGGAGGGGACATTAATCCATGCACATTCCTATATTCTATCACACCCGGTGCATCTTGATTAGCGTATGTGCTAGGTCTGAAATTATTGTATCCGAGATGACAACTATTGAAGACATGAAGGATAAAAAGTGCAAAGTCAACAAAGTCATTAATTAGGAAGGTTTAATATAAGGAAAGGATAATTATCTTGTAAATGGCAATTGTATAATGTCTAAAACACTTACCTTCCTTATATAGATTAATGGTTTAGTATAAATAGGTGTCTTAAGTTATCGAGTCCTTTGTAATCGATAACCTCCTTTTATCGAATCAATTTTTCTATAGAAGTTTTATCGAGTCCCATATACCAGACAATTTCTTTTAATCGAGCCTCAAACGCCCGACAAAAACTCTTGTCATCAAAGCCCAACCCGATAAAAAGTTTTGTCGACCCCTAGTCAATCGAGAAAAATTTCTGTTTCACAAAAACAAACTCAGAAAATTACCAAAAACTCACTGATCGAGATCATCAAGCCAAGTACAATGACTACTCGCGAAGCTAGGGCCATCGGTTCAGACACAAAACCCCCCGAGGTAAGTCTTTCGGATTATGATCAGTTTATGAATGACATGATGATACAATTGCAAGAACTACAATCTAAATTGAAAACCGAGAAACTCTTGGTTTCCAAATTAGAGGCTCGTTTAGAAAATAATCATAATCAGCTCTTACTTGCCACTGCCGATATTGCCACTTTTCAAAATATAGGCAAAAATGCTCAAACTGAAAAAACCACCATTCTAAATGAGAACCTGGAACTAAAACAAAAACTCTCGGACCTCACAAAACTTCTTGAGAAAACACAACAAGAGGCCAAAAGTTTTTCTCAAAAATTTGAGTTTTCCACTATCCAAAGAAACGATCTTTTAGAAAAACTCAAATCCTTGGAAGTTAAACTTTATAAAATTGGTCAAACGGAACAAACTATTCATCTAAATGCACCAAAAGATTTAGGTTCCAAAGCCGGATTGGGATCAAATAATCCCAAGTAGTTAGAAAAAGCCATCTACAACCCACCGACATTATGTAAATTTGAATATCTTGGCCTTGGCCCGGAATATAATATTCAATTTATGAAGTCTAACCCCAAAGTTGAGAGAAGAGAAGATTGGAATAGGAAGAATAAAAAGTACCATCGAATACCGTTTTGCTATCCAACGGATATAGAACAAGAATCTTCAAAAGACACTCTTTCTAATGATTACTTTCCATCCTACACCGAAGAAGAACTTCAATCTGAACATCCAAAACACAAACCTTATATTCTCACCTTATTCTTAGAAAAGAAAATAATTCAATTAGAAAAGGTGTTGGAAAGTGAACGTTCTTCTTCGGAAAAGGAAAGAGAAAATCTGAATTCAAAAGTACAAATACTTGAAAAAAGAGCCATACAAACTGAACTTGATAAAATTTCCAAGACTTCTACATGCAAAGCTTTTGTTAGCTCATATTTAGATGATCAAGTCAAACCCATTCCAAACAACTCTCTCACATCTGATGATGACTTAGACTCTCTTGAGGAAATGCCTCGTTTTGACGAGTACATTGATTCCTCATCGAACCTTAAATCCACGGAACAGTTAGATGACATAAATTTCGACTTTGACTTCAATCCAATTCTTCCAAGTCATAAGGAATTTTTAGATATGTAACGCCCTAAAAAATAGAACAAATTTAAACCGAAAGTAAATGCGGAATTAATTAAAATCACCCAACAAGTGGGGTATGAGTATGGGAGTTTACATCAAAGCATGGACATTAAAATAACCACCTATTAATTTATACTATTCGGAATATAGATTACAATGTGTGTTACTAATATCCTCAAAATAAATTACTATACTCCAACTATGTATATACTCTATGAGCATATCTCCAAAAAGGTGTCCTCTCTCTCGACACATCAACCCGCCCTTCTCTAAAGAGCCCCATCAAGCTGCTTACCTGCTAAACCACGTTTTAAAATCAAGTGTTAGGCTTACGCCTAGTGAGACAAACAGTTAAATGGATAAAATAGTTAAAACATTTACAACCAAGATACGGTGCATTTTATCCCATTTAACTTCACTTGAAATAACTCACTCTTAATAAGTAAGGATCTTTTATAAACAATCGGGGGAGATCTGATATTACCATTAGTCGTGACAGAGCACAAGGTAGGCCACGAACCAATGTTATGGAGCGGCACATAAAGGTCTAGTAGCCATTGACATCAACCACAATACAGTCTTTAGTCATTTGTACACATAAGCTCGAGCCTCAAGAATTGCACGCTAACCACAATGCATATTCTGAGAGTGTGAAAGGATAGATTGGAAATTACACAATTTATTATAATGCCTATTTCCAATTTAAAAGTGCACAACGTTAAAAAAAATACCGACTCTTATGCCTATGGATCCATACCATACTAGTCTAATAATCAACTACATCAAACGAGACGTACTGATAGTGTTCCAAAAACTGAAAGCCTTTGTATAAACATTACCCTTTTGAAATACGTATTTTACCGAAAATAAGGTCAAACCATTTTAGCACCAAAATCAAAGAGTAACTTCTTATATGGCCTTTCCAAGTGTTATAAACCATTTATGACACTCATTTCATCATCTATAACAAAATACCCAAATTTCTCATTTTCACCTAAAACTCCCAAACTTAACCCAAATACAAAAATACTTGAAATCAAAAGCTTAAGATCAGTATATACAACATTTATAACAAGTATTTGAGTTTATAAAGTTTGGATTTGAACTCACAAATGGGTTTTTGAGAAAACCCTAGAAAATGGTCAACAATGGTGGAAAGTAGTGGAGAAGATGAAGATCTTGAAGCTCCAAACGCCTAGTACTTGAATCTTAGCTCCAACCTCTTACTTGCTCTCTAAATCTTTGAATAAGGAAGCTTTAGTGATCACGTATGGAAGGAGGATGAGTGGAAATGAGTAGGTGTGAAATAAATGTGGAAGAAGAAGTAAAAAAGTGGGTTTTAAAGGGTAGAAAGTCGTGCAAAATTCTGCCCACTTTTTGGCGCCTGCTAGCGGGTGCGAGAAAATTAGCTGTGCGGGCGCGAGCTGTGTAAACATTAAGTTTTTGCCTACTATTTGGGGCTTGCTAGCGGGCGCGAGAAAATTAGTCGTGCGGGCGCGAGCTGTGAAATTTCCGAACCAAGTTTGGTTTTTTTTTTTGCCAAATACAATATCCAACCAACCAACGCTTACAATAATTCCAAAAGACTATTTTTAAGGATAAAATATGGATACTAAAAATCCGAGTGTTACAAGATAAAGGGAAGAAACCAATGGAATCTGCTTTCACTCCAGAAGTTAAGAATGAGTGCTCTACAAACAATTTGTTTTCTAACCAAAAGGATCAAACTCACTTTTCCAAACCCATCAATTCTCATTATGTGAAAAATGCTAACTTGGTTTTATTCATGTTTCAGCTTTTCAAACTCATAATTCTAAACAGTTTCATAATGATTTTGTTGCTAAATTCGGAAAGTTCAAGAAGTCTAAGATGGTTTGGAGAAAGAAATCAACTATAGATGATAGTGTTAGAAACATGCCACATACATCTCCTGTAGTTATGGAAAAATCATTTGTTTCCAAGACTAATTTGTCTTATTTTGTCAAATCTATCAATCAGCTAATTAGTCTAAGTGCCACAAATATTTGTTGTTCTACATGTCGAACAAATGATTTTGTCAATCAAAATTTCATTCATAAATGCTATGGTGCTTATAGTATCCCCACTTCCCCATTTATTGCATCTAAAACTAACCTCCGAGGACCCAACAAAGCTTGGGTACCAAAATCTTTTTAATCTGTTTTGTTGGTACGTCATGTGTGTTCTAAATTCCGAAGATTCACATCACATGACAATCTCTCAAAAGGTTATGCTACATTTCAGGGGAGTACCACATTTTTTCTCATTTAATTTGCTTCATAGTATCTCAGCTATGAACCTACTCTTAACGTTTTGACTTCTGAATACATCAGTTCAGAACTCGGACTTCCATGTTTCGACTCTTTGTGTGTGATAGGATTTAGACGTTTCAATGGTCAATCCAGAGCCGGAAGGACCTACCCATGAAACACATCGCTAGGTTAGATGTATTTTAAAAGGGTGTGATTGAGATATAAATTGAGTGCTTGTGAGATAAAAGAAAATATGAGAGTGAGACAAGGCTTAAAACAAAATATTTGGTCTTTACCAAACCTAAACAGTTATCCGGGTAGCCACATAATCTATTCATTCTCGAATCTTTGGAGATGAATATTGAACTAGACATGGACCCAATGTTGATAACTCGTGTCACCCCACCCAACTACTCAAGTATCTCACAAAAGATATTTGCTTCATATATCATGGAGAATGAGCATATCTGCTATCTTTTCTTCACTCGGAAGATTAAGATATTGAAAAAGGAAGACACACCTCCGGTCTCCGAACTTCACATTGAATACACATTGAGTCTGTGAAATGTATTTTCACATTTTGAGCCTTAAAATTAGCATTTAGTGCATAAATTCTTTCTAAACATTGCACGAGTCTTTGTGATTCACATTGCATATCTTCGTGTTTATGCCGGAACAGTTTGAGAAGTTAGTTTTATAACTTACTTCTATGATAACTGGAAGTCTTATCAGAGATTCATCATTGCCAACTCTGAAAATAGGCCACTTCAATTGAATTTATTTTGATTAAGCGATAACAGTTGCTTCACGTGCTTCTGTATGTTAGTTTTACACGCTTCATTAGTTAACTATTTTTTTGTTTTTGGTAATTCATAATGATTCGGATTCTCCTTATCATTCTGAAGGGGAGAGATTGTATATCAAAGACACGACATGCTTATTTGGGACAAAAGTTGATTTGTTGAAGACTGATTTTGCAAAGTTTACTTACTTGATTTTTGAAGAAAAATTATCGATCGTTGAAGATAAAGTTGAAGACTTATCGAGTGCTTAAGACCCGAGATTTTTTTTGTTGACCCGATATTTTTTAAGCCACATCTGAGCTTATCAAAATGGTTGACATGACAAAGTTTTGAATAAAGGAAGATACCTACGACTTCAAGGCTCCTTGGAATTTCTTTTCATGCTAATGTTAAGGGGGAGCTTCGGAACTTACAAGGGATCATTTTCGTAGGGGGAGCAAAAGAATCTAGAGGAAAGATTTGTTGACAAAAGTTTCATGATCTTCAAAAGAAGAGTGCTGATTTGTTGAATTGTAATCTCGAATACAAAGGGGGAGATTGTTAGGTCTAAAATTGTTGTATCCGAGATGACAACTATTGAAGACATGAAGGAGTAAACGTGCAAAGTCAATAAAGTCATTAATTAGGAAGGATTAATATAAGGAAAGGATAATTATCTTGTAAATGGCAATTGTATAATGCCTAAAACACTTACCTTCCTTATATAGATTGATGGGTTAGTATAAATAGGTGCCTTAAGCTATTCATTATCGTGTGGTAATAGTCGATTACTAGAGAGCCGAGATACTGTCATATCAATATTGTAATCATTCAAGTGAGATATATGACTACGAAGCTTCTTTAATCTTTGTGTTCTTATTCGTTTTATTTAATATAATCATTGTGGTTGCATATACTGTGATCTACAGTATGCAAAGAGTGTTGCAGGGATGGGCATTTGGACTGCAAAATTGCCGGTGGGAATTTTCCGGAAGATTTGAACAAAGTGAGGGCCAAGAGGACTACCTGTATGTTGGGGAAATTCATGTTTAGTGTTCAACATGTTACGGATGATGAGTTGCAAACGTTAAAATGGGACGAATTTCTGAGCTTTGCCGGTGCCCTTGTCTTCGACTACTTCCACTAGATCTGACCATATAAGTGTGGGATAGTCGTAGTGGCAGTTGAAAGCGATATCGTGGAAGATTCGGAGAACGGAAGCATTTGCTCATTATACCGTAGTGTGTTTAGAGGTTAGGCAACGGTTGAATAACAAAAAGAGGGTGTAGCATAGTGTTGGTAGGTGCATTCTCTTAAACTTGCCGACGCTTGTCATTGCATAGTTGTATCCTAGGGCCAGAAAGTCACGACAGAGATCTTCGTCTATAGCAACATCTTCTTAATCTTGGCGATCGGGAAATGCATTTTTAGCTGGGAGGCGTAGAACAAGGCGTAGTCGGGATGGCGTCAGACGTTTCGAATTCGACTATTTGAGTTGTGAAGTGGAAGTCTCCGTCAATTGGGTGGTATGCGAGAGTATGCAAAAATTGTTGTAGGTAGAAGGCCGAGACTTGGGCAGTCATATTGAATGCATGGCGGGGAGGGTGTCCTTTAATGATCCCCATGATGAAGGGATGTTGAAGCCGAGTGTGGAAATCAAGCTGGTGATTATTGGCATCGAATTTGAGCATGTATTTTTGAATCATGAACCGATCATCAGGGTTACCCGTAGTGACGCTCGGAGCCGAAGACCTGATGGGTAGCATTAGGTTTTCGTCATCGGACGCATTGGGGTCTTGGATAGCCGCCATTTGATTTCTGTGTAAAACCATGTTGTAGAATAGACACAATTTGGCATTTGCGTACTAGAGAGTAACAAGCAAAGAGTCCCAAATAAATGCCTAAGGAATTTATGTCGAATCACACTGAGGCCAATGTGATGCGATGAAACTGAACGCAAGACCAACCCGAGAAACTTGACGTTATGAATGCGAGAGGGACCCGATAACCTTGAAGAATTGAAGCTTTTAAGGCCCCGTGAATTATAAGTGTCTAGGTCAGAAAAACTCGAAGTACAAAAGCGAAGTTTTGTTAGTACGATTCAAGGTTTTGTGGGTCTGCAAAAGGAATAGTTCTAAGTAAAACTAAGGCCGAATATGTAGGATTTAAACACTATGTATCCAAAATTGAAAAACCCTAAGGAGGCGTTTGGTTCGCTGGAAAGGAATGGAATCTGGTGGAATTGGAATCTGAATTTCATTGACCAGATTCCAATTCCCTTGTTTTCAAAAATTGGAATTTGGCAAATTCCAAAGAATTCCAAAAGAGGGCAATTTGAGATTCCTTGGGTTACCCTTGGGATTTCATGGGAATTGAATTTGCTCCTTTTTTAATTCCTCAAATACCCTTACCACAATACCCAACAATACCAAAACCGAACCGTTTGGATTTTCGATTCCGTTTTTTCGGAATTTTTTTTCAGTTTTCTGTTTTTGATTTCGGTTCGGTTTTTTTGGGGTTTTTTTCAGTTTTCGGTTTTGGTTTCTCGGCTTTTTTCGGTTTTGTTTAGGTTTTTGCTCACCCCTAGCAGTTAAATTCTTCATCGTCTCTTGCAACTAAACTATGTCTTGCCCTAACAGATGTTGTTTTGCATTTTTTTCTATAGTTTTTTGCTGTTTTTGCTGTTTTTCTGCTGTTTTTAGCCGTTTTGCTGTAAAAAAATTATGATTTTTGCTGTTTTATGCAGTTTTTAGTTGTAAAAAAACTCATTATTTTTAGTGTTAAAAAAACTAAAGTAATTAATAATTATTTTATTTTATAATTTTAGTTTTAAAAAATTAAATTTAATAAAAAGGGTATTTTTAGTCATTTACTGGAATTTCATTCCAATTCCAAAGCTACATTCTGTGAACCAAACAGACAGATTCCAATTCTTTCAACAGATTCCATTCCAATTCTGCCAACCAAACAGCTGGTCAAACCTGACAACATTGAATTCCAATTCCTTCAAAGTCAAATTCCTTTGATAGATTCCATTCCATTCAATTCTATTCTGTGAACCAAACGCTCCCTAAGGGTTTTAAGAAGTCGAACAATTATGAGCAAAATACACGTCCATGCAATGATTAATATGAAAATTTGCATGTATTAAAGATGATCGGTGATAGAATGCTAACCTGATGGTGGTGAATTCGTCGGCTAACTCGAAAAATCAAGAAATGTTTTTGAATAGTGGTGTGCTCGGGTGAAAAGTTCAGAGAATGAGAGGGAAAAGAGTACGAGGAGGGTACAATGATGTGTGCAAACAAAGTTTAAATACCCTAAATGTAAGGTGCCACGTGTCACTAATCCATTGGTCAATGGTAGATTGACCAGAAATCAACTCCTTGGGTTAGGCAAGTGAGACTGGTGCACGGGTCTTTGAGATCTGAGCAATTAACTGTGCTCGGGTAGGCTCACGCGAGACCTGTGTTCACGGGTGTAAGTGAGTCGGGAAACCACGTGCGCTGGTGTATGTGGTCCAAGAAAGGGAGTTCTCCGGTTAACTTGATTCGAGGAAATTGCCCTCTCGGGTCTGTGTGATGCGAGAAAATAACTTAGAAAGTAAACGGAATCTAAATACCCCCCCCCCCCCCCCAAATGATGCATATGAAGAAAAACCTTAACTCCCCCTACACTTGTGCATAGACTTATGATTTTGAGTGAAAGAAAACTTACCGGTACGCTACCCCTTAACAATTGAAAGGTTAGACAAAAATATTAAGACGAAAAATTAAGAGACACAAAGATGATGGAATAACAAAACAAGAATTTAAGAGGAATGAAAATTCAAAATATTAAGATTATGAATTTGCATTAATCTTGAATGGGCGTTTAGTGAACTTCGAGGACGATAATCAGAATCAGGTTATGAGATTTAGCATGCCCGAATTGGACACCAGGAAATGCAAGCGTTTCTCATCCAAAGCCTTTGTGAACAAGTCGGCAAGGTGAAATTGTGTATTAACAAAGGATAATTCTATCGTACCACTTTCGACATGGACCTTAATGAAATGGTACCGGACATCGGTATGATTTGTCTTTGTATACTGTACTAGGTTATATGGCAATGACACTTTTCAAGTCATAGTAGATGGGAATCTTATTGAAACAGTAGCCGTAATCCTTAAGTTGGGTGCGCATCCAAATGACTTGAGAGTAGCAGCTAGCGACAACTATGTACTCAGCTTCTGCGGTGGATGTGGAGACGTAGTTTACTTCTTGCATGACCAGGTTACTAATGTGTCTCCTAAAAACTGTATGTGGCCCGAAGTGATATTCCGATCAAGCATGTAGCCAGCGTGATCATCGTATGAAAAAGCAGTTAACCCGAAACCCATATCCTTGGGATACTATGGGACGAGATCAGTAGTACTTTTTAAATGTCTAAAAATTCGTTTAACGGCACTAAGATGAGATTCTTTAGGTGAGGCCTGATATCTTGCACAGAGGCATCTAGCAAACATTATATCCGGGAGACTGACCGTTAAATACATTTAGGAACCAATCATACCCCTATAGTTCTTAGAATCTAGCACTTTACCTGATGGATCAGCATTAGCTTAGAACTAGGAGACATGGTGTTCCAATCGATGTAAAGTTCTCCATGTTGAATTTCTTCAACATATCGGAGATGTATTTCAATTGATTCATGAATATTCCCGCCGAAAGTTGTTTAACTTAAAGACCACGGAAAATTCATCACACCTATCATACTCATGTTCAACTCGGCAACCATGAGTGTAGAGAAGTTCCTACAGTATTGTGGGTTTGTCGTTCCAAAAATAATATCATTAGTAAGATATCATCCTCTTCCCTTTTGATGAAAAGGGTGGGATCGGTTTTACCTTTCGAGAAACCGCTACGAACGAGAAAATTAGTTAGACTGTCATACCATGCTCTTGGTGCTTGTTTGAGTCCGTAGAGAAACTTGTCGAGGATGTAGACATTGTGAGGCTTTGATTCGTGTATGAAGCCGTCAGGTGGAGGGACGTAGACTTCCTCTTTCAAAACACCATTGAGGAAAGAAGTCTTGACATCCATTTGGAAGACAATGAAATTCTTGTGCGTTGTGTATGGCAAGAACATATACACTCTCCCTCCTAACTTCTTTCATCTAACCCCGAGCTCCTTTTGGCGTGCTTATCTGTGTTACTTAAAGGTGTTACAGCTGCTGCCACCTCTGTCGCTGCTGCTGTCACTAATTCTACTACCACCACCACTACTGTTGCTGAACAACCAGGTGTCTCTGTTACACGTCCCTTCAAGACTATGGAACAGATCATCCAGATCAAGAAGGAGAAAGCTTAGGGAAAGACTTTTCCCTCGCTGAAGCAAGATATTCCTCAGATCTCTCTCCCTCTACCTTCCATTTCCATCTAGATACCTACTATGGATCCTCTGGTCACTAAGACATCCCAGATAAAGCATAGGGCCAATAATCTGCAGAATATATCTTCAATAAGGTATCTGGAGTGCCTAGTTTGAAGAATGATGTCTTAGGCCTCCAATCTGAGGCATCTGCCTTATAGACAGAAGTCTCCTCCCTGAGAAAGGTTGTTGCTCATACCACTAACTCTATCACTCGGTTGGGTGCTAAAGTGGGCAATCAGGGTTATGAAATAAAGAAGCAGGGCCAACAACTCGTTGAGATCCTACGAATTCTCTAAGCCCCTGCTGCTTCTACCTCCTGTCTCTCTGAAGTTGACAGAGAGAACCCGAGTCAACTCACGAAGACTCAAAAGGCACAAGCTGGGTCTCTTGAAAAGCTTATCAACTATGTGGGTACTATTCTGGTGCATGTTCTACCTGCTGATAACAGAGAGGAGGAGATAGTCGCCAATGAAATGGAAGAAGAATTCATCGCTGAAGCGAATGTTGTTTGTCCAAATGCTCCTCCCACTCAACAATCTATGGACACCGCCAAGACTCTCTTCCTGAAGTCTTCTCTAAAGATGGTGATGAAGAAGATGAGGAAGATGATGATGATGATGAAGATGATGAAAAGAGAGATGAAGGTACTTCCTACACTCTCAGAGATGAAGACGATGATGATGATGATGATGAAGGTCCGACTACCTTATTCATATCAGCTCGTCCTGGAACAACACATTCTAGGATTGTGTTCAAGACACCCTTGGGGGACAGAGCCCGTCCTAGTTAGGAGCAGTTTGATTCCTCATGGAAGGATAAACAGGTGATGGATTATGAAAATCCCACTTCGCTAAATAAAGAGGGGAAGCTCAATATCTCTGAGGTAAGCCTTCCTTTAGAACTATACATCCCTCTCTCTCAACCCCAACCTCTCATATCCCTTTCTCTTGATATCATTACCAATACTTCATTCATTAGAAGTAATGATGAAGTTTCTAACTGTGAACCATCTTCTTCTTCTCTCAGTGAACCCTGTCCCCCAATGGCGTCTCCATTCCTAAATAAACCTTTCAAGATAGATCTACTTTACATATTTGAATCAGAATCTGAAGAGGAAGAAGGCCTTGTTTAGAGGCATGCAAATAGACGGCCCATCTCTGAACCTGAAGAAGAAGAATGAAGGGCTAGGTTAATAAAGGAACTAGAAAGGACCAGTTTAAAATCCCACTTCGTATCTCTGGCCCTGAAGATCTTGTTCCATTAAATACGTATGATGAATTCTCTTTTCTAACCCATGAAGTAAGAGAGAAAGCCTTGCAAGCTTAGCGACATCAAGATGAAAAAGAAAGGGAAGAACAAGACAGCCTCAGGGTTGCTGAAGCCTTGGCAAGAGAAGAAACAGTAGAAGCTAGGCAACTCAGAAGTCAACAAATAAGAGAAGCTCAACAGAGTCTCAGAGTCGCTGAAGCCTTAGCTAAAAAGGAGCTAGCTGAAGAAAACCTAAGAGTCGATCCTCTCAGAGCTCAACAGAAGATTCTACAAGTTGCAAACCAAGAACATTAAAGAGCCAAGGAATAGAAAAATGAAGAACTTGAGTGGTGTAAAATGAAGGTTAACTTACGTGTATTCCCTGAAACTATTACAGATGTCTCCATCCAAGGACGAAGATCAAAATCCGGTCCAAAGATTGATGTAATCTTGATTAGAGTTCAGAATAAACAAAAAGAAAATCCTCGATTCTTAAAGTTCTGTGGTTTCTCTGAATGGCTGGAGATCAAAGATGGTATTCAGAAATCAAAGTCTCAGTATAAGTCAGTTGTAGAAAGGCGTCTAGATCAGCTTCTACAAAGGATGTCTTGATATGTTACGGTACCTCCTCTACCCGAATAACCCAAAAAGAAGAAATCAAAGTCTGAATCTAAATCCGGACTTGATGAAGGTCCATCGTTCAGAAATGAACATGAAAGTAAATTTGACTTTGAAAGTGTCTTCTTCCATCTTGTCCTCCTTGATCTCTCAATATTAAACATATCCCTATCGGTTCATCAAAAGTATGAAGAAAAATGAAATAATCAATGCTCCAGAACCAGGGATAATTTTTTTAGACAATGATAGTAACCAAAAGTTTTTCAAAAACAAGGAGATTCACCTTGCTCCTGTCAAACTCCTCAAAAATCTCTACTATAACTGTTGGGAGGTAAATAATCCATTCTATCAACAAAAGAAATTTACTGAGGAAGAGCTACGAAGAAGAAAAGAGTACGCTGAACAATATCCGAAACCGAACTCTTAGTTTTCTCCTACCTTCGTAGTTATTTCAGTGTATCGTAATTTCATTCAATCATTATAATTTCATTTTTCATATGTAATTCTTCAGATTGATTACTTAATGAAACTGAATGAAGTACTTTACTCCATCTATGTACTGAAAAGATCCCTGAAAATAGTAAAAGGAACAATGAACATATGAGTTCTGAAAACTTTTAAACTTCTTATTTCTTACTGATTTTATGCTCCATAATTATCAGTGAATGTACTTTCTAGCTTTTTTACTTGTAACAATTGTGCTTTCATATCCATATGAATGAAACTCAATTCAAATAGTAAACAAGTTGAAAAAGATCTCACATATTAATACGTAGAACTTTTACTTTAAACTTTCTATGACCTTACTAATTCTTTCAAACAATTTTCTTATGTTGCTTAATCATAATCAAACAGGGGGAGATTGTTGATCCAAACTCGTTTGAGTGATTTGAATATGATTTCTCTATATATTTAGTGAAAACTCCAAGTCTATTTTACTGTTCATATTCAGCGATAACATACACTGACCACATTCAGTGATCGCTGAAAATCAGGAACATCACCTCGTCTTTGAAGATCTGAAGAATAACAATCACACCAAAGACCATTCAGCGATAGTCGAAGGACAAGTCTCCTATTGAAACTTGACACGTGGCATGTACCTTCTGAATTGCATTAAATGCAACGGGTATAAATAGATGAAGACCTCTTCTTCATCTTCATGCATGCTCATATCTTTTCTTGAACCTCTGATCTTATTCTTATTTTTCCTTATGCATCATAATCTTAGTGATTTCTAAAGTTGTAATATAATAGGTTTAATTACATGTAAATTTGTTTATTGAAATAAACTGATTTAAAAACCCTAAAAGTTGTGTTTTTATTCAAACCACCCCTTCTACAAACTGTATATATACTTTTAAACTCTTGTAGACTCCTTTGGGACCAACATCATCTATTCTAAGAAGGAACCTTAGAATAGGTTTTTGGGTTTTCTGGTTTTAGGTTTTTAGGAGATAAAAGAGACTTAATATTTTACACATAAATCACTTTAACAATTGTTAATTTTGATTGGAAGAAGGGTTTAACAACATAGATGTTATTTAGACTTTAAAAAGATTAAACCATCCCTTTTAGTTTGAGATGCAAGAAAACACACTAGTAGGTGTTCTTGGTGTTCTGGAGGATTGCAGAGAGAATTCAAATGCTTTTCTTGCTTTGGAATGTATGAGCGTGTAAAGAATGAAATGAATTTATGTTTACCTTTTATAGGTAGATGAGAGAGAAAGAGGAGAGAAAAGGAGGCTAAACGACGGTTTTGCTTTTTGAGAAACGGTAATTATGACCTTTGCACTCCCCTACGGTATGAGTGATTAGGGAAACATTATGGTCGACGCGTGTCAGAAATATACTTACACATCACTTTTCAATAGTAATAACAATATCATTTAAATTAATAAATGTTAATCATTAACCTTAAAATCCTCTTATCATTGAGAATAAATGCATTCTCAGTGAAGGGTTTTACTTTTTTAGAAGCATTCTCTGAATAGAAAGACATTCAGAGAGCGTAAGGAGAAAATTTCATACCTTAGCAAGATTTCCATATCATATACATGAAATCAAGGAATGAACTAATGATTTTGAATTTACAATTTAATATCACTGAGAGATGTTGATCACTGAGAGTATTCACTCTTCAGCATTCAGCATACCAAGTTCCCTGATTAAAAGATTAAATCTTGATTCCTCAAGAGGTTTTCTAAAAAGATCAGCGAGTACAAAATGAAGTTCAATTTCATCATTCGTAACATGATCTCTGATAAAATGATATATGATCTCAATATGCTTGGTTTTAGAGTGAAGAACAGGATTATTCTTTATTGTAATGGCACTAGTGCTATCACAATATATAGGGATCTTGTATAACTGAATGTCATAATCGCTGAGTTGATTTCTCATCCAAAGGATTTGGGCACAACAACTCCCAAAATCTACATATTAAGCTTTAACAGTTGAAGTGGACACTGAAATTTTGCTTTTTGCTTGTCCAGCTTACCAACTTTCCTCCCAGAAGTTGACGGCCTCCAATGGTGCTTTTCCTATCAATTTTACATCCTGCAAAATCAATAAGTGAATAACCAGTTAGATCGAACCCCGTGTCTTTGGGATACCAAAGACCAAGATTAAGAGTTCCCTTCATAAATCTGAAAATTTGTTTTACAACGCTCAGATGGGGTTCCTTGGGTTCAGATTGATATCAAGCACATACACAAGTTGAGTACATTATATATGGCCGACTCGTTGTAAGGCACAGTAGTGAGCCAATCATTCCTCTAAAAGCAGTGGCATTTACAGGTTTCCCAACAAGGTACTTTTTCAGTGTGAGAGGAGGTGTCATAGAAGTTTTCACTGAGGAGCTTTGAGTGAGATCAAATTTCTTCAGCATATCTTTAATATACTTACTTTAAGATATGAATATGCCTTTCTCTGATTGCTTTATCTGAAGACCCAGAAAATATGTTAGTTCACCCATCATACTAATTTTGCATTCCTTTTTCATGCGATTTGAAAAGCGAGAACAAAACTTAGGCTTACTGGAACCAAATATGATGTCATCGACATATATTTGAGGAAGAAGGATGTGACCCTTGTGTTTTCTGAGAAAAAAGGTTTGATCAATCTTTCCACGAAATTTTTTCACTTTTAAGAGATACTTAGATAGGATATCATACCAAGCTCTGGGAGATTGTTTTAACCTATAGAAAGCCTTCTCTAGTTTATAAACATAACCTGGATACTTAGGATCAAAGATTCCTGGAATTTGTTCAACATAAACTTCGTCATTAAGTCGCCATTCAGGAAGGTACTCTTACATCCATATAAAAGATGTTAGATCCCAAACAATCAAGAATGTGGAAAGATTAAAGAACAAGAACAGGAATTAGATCACTGCAGTTGTATGTTGTATTGATTACTTCACTGTATTACAATATGTGTATCTTTACAAGCTCTATCTATCAACATTAGTTATAACAAACTATCAAACTATCAATTTATATACAATTGGAAAAGCTAAAGTTACAGTACAAAAATAACAGACATGTTCAGAACTACTTCTGAACATCTTCCGAACTTCTTCAGAAACCTCTTCAGAACTTCTTCAGAATCTTCAGAACCTCTGAAGTAGCGACTTCAGAAGTTAATCCTTAGGCTTTACTTCACTTGACTTCAGACTTCTGAATCTTTCTCTTCAGAACCTAGTCTTCTTTTGAAGCTACTTCTGATATCTAACAATCTCCCCCTTAGCTTCAAAAGTTTAAGTCATATTTCCAGAAGTTCAGAATTTCTCTAACATCTTTAAGAATAAGCTTCCTGTACTCCAGAATAGATTCAATGATCCTTATCATTTCCTTTCCCAGCTTTGTGTAGTTCTCCCATTCTTCATCACTAAGCTTCTTCTGTCTTTTGTTTTTCTTCTTCTCTAGTTTATCCGTTATAATCATTAGGGTTCCATTACAGCATTTGTGGAATTCTTCAAATCTTACAAAAAGTAATCTATCAAAGCATTTGCAAACAAAACCTGGAGGCTGAACGACTAGAGTACTGCTTTTGAGATTTTCAATATTTGGTAAGCTTAGATTTGGAGCACTCATATGAACTTTCTCTTTGGTCATTACATAAGCCACTTGGAAATCTGTCTTGGCTGCCCAAATAAATTCTCTGTACAAACCATCTTAAGAACTGGGAAAGCTTTTCTGAACATGGTAATAGAATCATGAAAAGGATATAAACTTCTGTAAAATCTTATCAAATCTCTGAGATAGACATTTTGAAAATTAGCTTCTGTAAAGGTTGAGATCTCACCATCTTTTCTCTCAACAGTGAAGAAAGAATGCTTGTAATTGTTTTTCTGTTTCAGATCAGCTGTGATTACCTTCATGATTGGGTTCTCTTTTCTTACTTCACTTACAGGAAGTCTGATTTTTCTCATAATGTCTGAATACCATGGTTTCCATCGAAAAGATTTCTCAATCCAGCAATCAATATAATTGAACTTTTGTTCATATTCCATGAACATTTTTGGATGAAAGTACTCAAGAAACATTGTCAAAGCATGTTCTTCTATTCATTGATCTTGTAATTGTTCAGATTCAGACTTTTGAGGAATAGGAAAAACTTCATCTAGAGTGTTTTCAGAAACTTTTTCTTTTCCTTTTTCTGCTTCTTTAATTTATGAGATTTCCATCTTCTGAGAAAGCTTCTGAATTTCTTCAATGTCTTTTTTCTTTGTATGAATCTGAAAATCATAGACATTGCTCAAAAGATAATCAGCTCATTAGAGATTTATTCTTGTATGCGCAGCCAAAGAACTCTTTCTAACATCAGAAGAAGGAAGATATTGTTCAGCATATTCTATTAACCACTTCAGAGTAGAAGTTGAGTACTTTGGTATATATTTGAAAGATATGCTCCTATCCTGTAAGTGAATCCCAAATCTGGATTTGTGAAAATCTTTTTAATTTCCTGTCTTTCTATACTTTCAGGCTCCAAGAGATTGACACTTTTTAATCTGAATTCTAATGCCAATTGGAAATCATGTTTAATTAGATTTCTGACATAGATTCCGACAATTCTCCTTATCTCAGAAACAACTTCAGTATCTTCTCTCTTGACACAGAAATTCAGAACAGTGAGTTTATCCTGCAACCTTAACTTGTAAAAATCAAATAATGAAAATTCTGTTAAAGAGCCATCTCTTCTTTCAGTTCCAAACTTTATTATATACAGATCACCTTCAAAAGCTTTAGATATACACCTGATCTTCTTGATTAAAGTTGGATCATGCAGTTCTTGTACCCCATATCTTTGTACATAAGATCTCACTTTTGAAATGTAATCCTTAGAACATTCATCATTCACATAGTCTTCTAAGATTGCATACCTGAGATTTCTTCTATACATGCTGAGATAAGTATCTTTAGATAAAATAAGCTGACTTTCTCCAAAGATATCAAAAATCATAACACCTTCATAGACTTGATCAACTATAGGTTTTTCAAGAATAGGAAAATCAATCTGAGGGATATTTATGCAGTTTCTGAATCTTACATTTGGCTTATCTGCTGCAATCATCAAAATTTCATTTCTAAAGTCAAAAGCTTCCATATGACTTAAATCAATTTCAATTTCAAACGACTCAGCTGGTTGATTGATTAATTCTTTGAAAATTGTTAGTCTTTCATCCGAGAATCTACACTTCAGATTCCTTGGATGATTTAAAATAATGTATCTCCAACAATATTGACTAACCAATATATACAAGTTTTCAGAAACTTCATTTCTTTCAACTATTCTCAGACCTTGAGGTTCCCAAATCAGATATCTGTTCTCATTTCTTTCAACCATTTCTTCATTCACTTCCATCTCTTCATCAAAGAGAATTACATCAGATAAATCACTTGGCTCTCCAATAATGTCTTCAAAAGCAAGATACTCATTCAACATTTCTTCATTTGAGTCAGGAATGATATATGTGTCTTCAGAATCTAGAGATACTTTCTCAGTCTCATACCCTTCTTCCATAGTTTTTTCAGAAATGACTTTTTTAACTTCTAGACCTTCATCTTCTGCATGTAAAATATCTTCTATTGCTTCAAAAGTTCTATTGGTTTCATCATTTTCATTGTTTTGAACTTCTTCAGAAGTTTTCTCAGAAGATCGTTCAGAGGTCTGAACTTGAGCTTCTTCAGAAGATTTTTTAGAACTTTGACCTTATGGAATATCAACATCTTCAAAGACTTTCTGTCTCTTCTCCCCCTCTTGATTTTCAGGATCATCCTGATCATCAAGACTACGTTTTAAAGTCTTTGCTTGTGAACCACACTCCAATGCAAAAATACGATTGTTCAAGGATACCTAAGAATTCTGAATAGTGGTTAATTGATTCAGAATCTGAGAGACGTCATCCTTTGTTGCAAATTCAGAAGCTGCTGTGTGAGTAGAAGAAGATGGCATAGATGTCTTCGATGATTGAACAGTTGAAATAACTTTAGAGAAAGAATCCAGAATGGCTTTTTCAAAGTTGCTGAGATCAGAAGTAGTTGCAAGTTGAAATTCATTTAGTTTATCCACCACTTTCTTCTCCTGTCCATCTAACCTATCCTCCATCACCTTACAGTTTTTATCCGTCAAATCCTTTATGTCCTTCTGAATATTTGAAAATTCAGAAGTACAGAAATCCTTGAATTCTGAGAATTCAGAAGATGTGGGTAAAGGTCCAATACCAACAAATGGTGTTGTTTGCAGTCCTTCAGAAGAAGGCTGGCCTGTAGATTCCACAACATCATGAATCACTTATCCTTCAGAAGAAGGCTGGCCTGTAGATGCCACAACATCATGAATCACTTGTGATTCTGTTAATGGAGCTTTGGTGATGTTCACTCCACCAGGTCTTCCAACCAATCCTTGATACCCTGTAATAGGTATATCTATGGTTGTTGGGGCAAGGTGACTAACACTTTGCTTGTGAACATCTGAAAGATGTGTGCTTGTGTGAATAAAATCCACATTTAGTGGTGCAGAAGGCTCAAAGTTGAGTGGACTCTCAGACTCAAAGTGCTCAAAACTATGAAGGGGGGACATATGTCCTTCTTTTTCAACAATAGGTTCTTCCAAGTGGGAACCTATTGGTAGATTAGCTGCGTGCCCCATGTGTGTTAATGAAACACCCTTCTGTTGAGAGATGGGTGAGTGGCTGGAAGGGTTAACAAGATTTGCCATAGGCTCACTGGCTTTTTCAATACTACCCACCAAAGGATGTGGAGTAATAGATGATGTGGGTGCCCGACTTAGAACAGTTAGTTCACAAGTTTCTTTATCTTTTACTTGTGGTCTCCCCTTTTCAGTTCTTTTTCTCACTCTTCTACCTACCCTCTCATTTTCATTTTTTCTCTTCACACCATGAGGTTGTTCTCCCCCATGAACAGCCTCCTTACTCTGCCTAGGGATTATAGACACCTCACAATGCTCACCACTCTTGTTAGAATCAGGGGAAGAGACTATTGGTTTAGGTAGTCCCATAGATTCACAGTACTCATTCAAATACCTATTTGATGTTTTTACAAGTGCAAGTAAATAAGGTGGTAAAGGTAAAGCATTTGGGAATTGCAGTTTAGCATTTGGTGGTCTGAGATTATCCATTGAGAAAAGGGGAACATGTACCTCATGTGTTAGAACAGGAATGGCAGGAACAGCTTTCATTGCCCCTTTGATGAAGGTTTGAAAGAATCTTTGAAAAGGTATGTAGTTGTAAGTAGACTTCTTCAAAACTGCAAACTTGAGTTCATCAAAAATAAGGGAAGCATAATCATAATTCTTGTTGAATGCTACTCCATGAAAAATTAGTCTTCCATTTATAGATGCTTGATCCAGACTTGAGCTTTTACCAGAAAGGCAAGTGTTCAGAATTGTAAATAAGAAATACCAGATAGGAGGTAAACACTTCCTTCTGAATGAGCTTAATGCATTGAGTTTCTCAGAGTATCCTAATTTCATAAAGTCTGAAATCATCTCAGAAGATGATGGAATAGTATCAAATGAAGTTTTCCCAACAACTTCATCCTCCTTAGGTAGAAAATGGATACTTCTGATGTCTTCAACAGAAATGCAGACTCTGTAGCCATGAACATAGGAAGAGATATCATCTGCTTTTTCATCAACTTCTGTGTGAAACCACCATTGTTGTAGATAAGAGGCAGGGACCAAAAATTTCCTGGATAACAAAGCTCTTAGAGGATGTTTCTTTAGAATTTCAATTAGAATCATTTGATCTTCATTGAAATCAGTAGACTTTAGATTCAGGGCGTAGTTGTTCTTCTTGATTTCAAGTATCTTCTCTTCAGGAACATATAGTTTGGACAAATCAGGACCATCACTGCTTTGTGCACGAGATTGAGAGTCAGCAACACCAACATTTGACTCAGAAGCCACATCTATAGGCTCGATTTGAGTTTCCCCAATTTTGGCAGGTCGCGGGTTAGGTTTAGGGTTTGATTTGGGATTTGAAGGTCCAGCTTCAGAAATCACAGTAGTAGCAGTGTCTTTTAAAATCTGTTCATCATCGAGATTGATCTCCATTGATCCAACCATTATCTTCTTAGGAAGTATTTTGAATGACTCATTGCTTGATGATCCATTACCGTCACTGAAACGAGATTTGGCAGATTGATTCGAAGTCGACATAGTTGAAAAAGAGGAAAAACTTGAGTTTGAATGAAGATCAATGAACAGGGAAAGATTTCGTAGGGAAAGATTGCTCGAAAGTGAAGACGAAGATGAAATCATGGATTATAAATGACTGAATAATCGTGGATGGACACGTGGCCAAAAGTAAGAGTGATTAGAGTAGTAATCATCATTTATTCGGATAACTGAACCGTTTAATCGACGTGCAAAAGGATTAGCCAATGAAATTAAAACACGTGGCACACGATTAGTCTTTATAACGGGAAGAAAAATTCTGAGAACAAGTTCAAAAAATTTCAGAAGAAGTTCAGAACTTCTGAGAATACGTTCAGAAGTTTGAAAGAGATGATTCAGAAATACTTCAGAACTTTCGAAAAAAGTTCAGAATTTGACTTGGAATCCTTCAAATGTAAAACATTTGAATAATTCAGAAGTAGGTTTGAACAAGAAGAAAAACAGTTTATCTTCAGAATTTTGTTCAGATTCTTCAGATGTATAGAATAGAATGTGTTGGCCACCATTTCAGATCTTGAATGTTATAGAGAAGTGGAAAAGATTTGAAATAGAGTTGAACTCCCCCTTGAATCAAGAAACATTATGATTCTCCTCCTTAAAGATGCTAGACATCAAAACTTGTTAGAAATAAAAGATAGAGAAATGAAAAAAAAATTGTAAGTATTAGAAAACAATCAATTTGGTTTCAGAAATTATGCCTCCGAGTTAAAAAAAAATAACGTTATGAAAACTTAACTACAAAAACTCTGAAGATAAGATTTATTAGAATTTTAAGGAAATAAACTCAGAACAGAAAATTTTGAAATTTGAATTGATGCTTAATACTTACACAGACATATTCATCATGCCTAATTTACTTACCAAAAAATTAAAACGTTTTTCATCAAGTGCTTTGGTAAATAAATCAGCTACTTGATAATCAGTCTGAACAAAAAACATTTCAATATTACCTTTTTCAACATGATCTTTAATAAAATGATATCTGATATCAATGTGCTTAGTCTTTGAATGTTGGATTGGATTTGCAGTAATTGCTATGGCACTTTTTGAATCACAATGAAGAGGAATCTGTGTGAATGTGTATCCATAGTCTTTTAATTGTGTTTGCATCCAAATAACTTGTGAGCAACAAATTGCAGCAGCAACATATTCAGCTTCTGCAGTAGAAGTTGAAACACAATTCTGCTTCTTTGAAGACCAACTCACAAGTCTATCACCAAAAAATTGACAGGATCCAGATGTACTTTTTCTGTCTAGTTTCCAACCACCATGAGATTCCTTAGGATTAGCCTGATATCTAGCACAAATACATGTAGCAAACATTATATCAGGTCTACTAGCTGTTAAGTAAAGCAAAGATCCAATAATGCCTCTCTACTTTTTCTGATCAACAGATTTTTCATTCAAATCAGGTTCTAATTTTGTTGAAGTGGCCATTGGAGTTTGAATACTAGAACAGTCAGTCATGTCAAACTTCTTAAGTAAATCAGAGATATACTTAGATTGATTAATGAATATGCCAGTGGGTAGTTGTTTTACTTGGAGACCAAGAAAAAATGTTAACTCTCCCATCATACTCATTTCAAATTCAGTTTGCATGATTTTCTCAAAATTTATGCAAAATTTTGGATTTGTAGAAGCAAATATAATATCATCTACATATATTTGTATTAAGATCAGATCATCACCTTCCTTTTCTTGAAATAAAGTTGTATGCACAGTACCTCTTTTGAACTTGGAATTCAGAAGAAAAGTTGTAAGAGTATCAAACCATGCTCTTGGTGCTTGCTTAAGACCATATAAGGCTTTGTCCAAAATATAAACATGATCTGGAAAGTCTTTTAATACAAAGCCTTCTGGTTGTTCAACATACAATTCTTCATGTAGAATTCCATTCATAAATGCACACTTAACATCCATTTGAAAAACTTTCATGTTTTTGTGAGCAGCATATGCAAGAAAGATTCTGATAGCTTCTAGTATTGCAACAGGAGCAAAAGTTTCATTATAATCAATGCCCTTTTGTTGACAATACGCCTTAGCTACAAGTCTTGCTTTATTTCTCACAACAATCCCATGTTCATCCTTCTTATTTCTGAAAACCCATTTAGTGCCAATGATTGATTTACCTTTTGGTTTTAGAATCAATCTCCAGACTTTGTTTCTTTCAAATTGATTTAGCTCATCTTGCAAGGATAAAATCCAGTATGGATCTTGAAGAGCTTCATATGGCTTTTTGGGTTCCATACTGCTTAAAAAATTCACATACATACATTCATTTGCTGTGGCTGATCTTGTTTGTACACCTTTTGATGCATCACCAATAATCTGATGAATTGGATGACTTGATGTCCATTTGTTCGCATTTAGCAATGGTTGAACAGATGAAACATTGTTGAATGAATCATAATCAATGATTGCTTGAGTTTCAGAAATAATCTGCACAGGTTCAGAAATAGGAACAACAGGTTCAGAAGTAACTTGCACTGTTTCTGAAATAATATGTGCAGGTTCAGAAACGAGAAATTCTAAATTTGAGGTTGAGATTGGTGGTCCAGAAGTATTTGATATTGTAGATTCTGTAGATTCTTGTTCTGGAATACTTCTGAGTAGAGAAGGATTTTGATAATCTGCAGTAGACATTCATAGAAATATCAAATAACTCTTGACATAAGGTATCTAAATTTGTTTTAAGAAAAGTTTTAGAGTCAGAAGTGAGATTTGTCTTGTTGCATTCTGAATCCAAAACTTCAGAAACTTGGTTAAGTTTGAGTTCTGAACTGTCTTGTTCAGAAGTCATTGTTGGCTCATGAAATCTAATATTTGAAGTCTCAATGATTCTTTGTGTTCCTTTGATTAGTACTTTGTATGCTTTGGATCTTTGAGAATAGCCAACAAAGACACCAGCTGTACCCTTAGGTGCAAATTTATCTAGATGATGTGTATCATTCAGAAGAAAACACCTGCAACCAAATTTTTTAAAATAATCAATAGAGGGTTTTCTTTGCTTAATAATTTCATAAGGAGTTTTAAGTAGTTTTCTATTCAAAATTGTCCTGTTTTGAGTAAAACATGCAGTTGCAATTGCTTCTGCCCAGAGACATAACGGTAGTTCAGAACATGCTAGCATGGTCCTTGCAGCTTCTACCAAAGTTCTGTTTTTTCTTTCAACAACACCATTCTGTTGGGGAGTTCTGGCAGCGGAAAAATTATGTGAAATACCAACAGATTCCAAAAAATTCTGAAGTGTAGAATTAGTAAAGAAGAACTTGAATTTTCACTTCTGATCTTTTGAACTGGTAGTTGAAGAAGAACTTGAATTTTCTTCAGAAAAGGAATGAGTCTTTCTGAGATTTGAGTCTTAAGAATTCAACCCAAGTATATCTTGAATATTCATCTACAATCACAAGAATTACTTCTTTCCACCCATGCTTTGAGTCTTTATTGGTCCACATAAATCCATATGTAGCATTTCAAGTGGAGCTTTACATGAAGATAGAATTTTCAGAGGATGGGAGCTTCTTTTGATCTTCCCTAGTTCACATGCAGAGCATAAAGAATTCTTTTCAAATCTTATCTTTGGTAGTCCTCTTATAGAGTTGTATCTTTCCAGTTCAGAAATGGCTTTGAAGTTCAGATATGATATTCTTCTATGCCAAATCCAACAATCATTTCTCATAGTTGTGGAAATGTAGCACACTCCTTGTAATTGACCATTTGCAGTGAAAGTTGCAGTGTAGATATCTCCATCTCTATAAGCAGTTAACTCATTTTTGTTTGATGAACTCAGAACATGACAGTAGTCTATATCAAAATTTACCTTCCAATACTTGTCACAGAATTGACTTATACTGAAGAGATTATGTTTAAGACCTTCCACATAGAAAACCTTCATCACTTTAACATCTCCTTTGGAAAAAGTTCCATATCCTCTCACATAACCTTTTGCATTATTTCCAATGCTAATTGTTCCTCCATATCTTTCATGATAATCAATTAAAAGATCTTTGAAAGGTGTCATGTGTCTTGAACATCCAGAATCTAAGACCCACACATGACATATCGGCAAAAATGATTATTGAGATTTAGGTACCCATTTAAGAATGGGTCCTGTGAGATTAGTCAAAAAATTTGAATCTCTGAATTTTGACTTCATCTTCTGAATTTCAGTAGTTAATTCAGACTTTTTTAATTTGTCAATTTTAGTATTACTTTGAGGTTTCTTTTTATTTTTGTATTTGTTTGCCAATGTAGCTGAAAATTTCTGAATTGATTTCTCAAGATTTGCCTTATTTGATTTGGAGTTCAGATGAAAATTATGATGACCACAGTTAATGTAGTGAATATGATTCTTCAAAATATTTAATAAAGCAACAGATGAACAGGAATCAACATTGTTTGATTTGTCAATAGAATTTCTTTTATTCACTTTATTAACTCTTGGTACATCACTTTTCTTTGAATTTGAAAAACTATCTAGTTTGTCTTTCTTTGATAGTCTTTCTCCTTTCTTTGTCCAAACTAAAGTGGATAGCTCTGTAAAAGATAAGAAATGAGAATTAGTATAAAGAATTCTTTTACTTACTTTAGTTGTAACTTCAGATTTAGAATTTTATTCTGAACTTTAGAAGTTGAATTTGAAGATTGTCCTTTATCAAACTTTTTAATTAAGGTTACAAAATCAGATGATGATATTGAAGAAATAGGTGTTTTTGTGGATATTTGAGTATCATTTGATGAAGTAGCAGAAGGTACAGTTGTTAGAAATTCAGGTTTCAGAAAAACAGTATTAAACTTGTCAGAAGGAACTTTTGGTTCTTCTTATTTTAAAATTTCTCCTTTAGTCATATTTGATTGTAATTTATAAACCAAATATCCATATTTATCAATAACTTGAACCATAGGATCATCATCATCTTTTGAATTTGAAGCATTCATTAAATCTGAGAATTTATCTTGAGTCATGCTTGATGCAAAAGATTTTTTATTTAAAATATTTTTTCAGACTCATCATCAGAATTATCAAAAATGTAGGAACCCAAATCTCATATTGAATCAATGATCTAATGAAAATATGTAAAGCGGAAGCAATTTAGATCAAACAGTTTATAAATGGAAGAACGATTAATCAAAATGAAGAACAATATTAAGATAAAAGCGTAGTCATATGATTAATCGTGATCATATATCTTACATGATTGGAATGAGGGTATTTGGAGATGGAGAGTTTCAAAGAAACAATCTCACATTCACTCTTACAAATGGGGAAGGGAATCCCTATTTATAGCCTAAAATAAGGAAAGTCAAATGACTAGTCTATTACAATAAGACACGTCACAAGGAATCACTAACAAATCTTGTTATACGGTTATCATGTCATTTAACACGTGAAAGAATGTGTTACTGTTAAAGCATCCTCCAATATAAAGGCTCCACGTGTAAATGATGAAATCGTTCCTTGCTAAGTTATCGGGCTATGATGAGAAGAGCAACCAGACAGAAGTTCTGTCTATTCATACAGAAGCTTCTGTGATCTTCTGACCTTCAGACTTCTAAAGTCTTCACTCCAGACTTCTGAAGTCTCTTCTTCTGAACGATCTCTGATCTTCCATACTTGAATCATAGGTTTTCCTTTTTACACTTTCAACACTAAAATTAGGGCTAACAATCTCCCCCTAAGTGTTAAAAGGAAAACAATAAAAGGAAAAACCATTGAAAGTCATTGGTCGTCTTCCCATCGAGCTTTGAAAGCTTGGAGATCACCATAGATAAACATGTAGCTCCCCCTTGATGTAGTAACCCCATTCCAAATATATGCACACGATTTTATTCAAGTCCAAGATATTCTCTGTATGTAGATCAAAAAGAAGCTCTGACCATAAGAAGCTTATCCAGAAGCTCTGGGTGTGCAACCAGAAGCTCTGGATGAAAAAGATTGCTTCTTCTGATCTTCAAGGCATGGAATCTTCAGAGGACAGTATGGAACTTTAAAAGGTATTTCAAGCTCCCCCTCAACATGATGCTCTTTTTCTTCATTCTCCACTTTAAAATCAGATTCAATGTGCCATAAACACCACTGATTGCACCAAAAACAGCTTTAACCTGTAGAAACTCAACACACCTGTTAGCCTCAGAATCTCAGCCAACCCCATAGCATATTGATTCATCCAAACGTGGATAGATAGAGTGTGAGTTGCGTGACAATGTTGTGCATAATCAGTCTAATAACAAAGAATGTGTCTGTGAACCATGAGTTGAGTGGACATTCAGCACAAGAACTTGTTCAGATAATCTTCACCTTGATGCTCTGGTGAAGAAATCATCCATAGATTGAGGAGCTCGAAATAATATCAACCAGAAATATCTGTTCCAAAAATAGAACTCGAAACCACCAAGATTAATTCTGAGAGCCCCGATGTGAGATCAAAGGATGAAAATTATGCTCGGTAGTTCTTGATCATTGACAGGATTTCAACAGCCTATCTCTGGTTGAAAGAAGACATCTCTGATGAAGTGCTGGTTCTGTACTGTACTTCTTGGTTCTTTGAAGTTCAGAAGCAATACTTGTTAAGAGCGGGTCCAGAGCTGAGATGAACTGAAGCCGTGGCTAATTTAAACTTCAACGAAAAGAATTCTGAAGTTTGACGTGATATAGAACAAGCCACAATACCACTCATCAACCTATAAGATATAAAATCAGCAAAGAAAGTTTCTGTCCAGCACCATTACACTGACTTCTACGCTGCTTCTGGACGTGAAATATTTGGAGTTTGGGAAAACTCAAAACATAAACATTGTAGCTCAGTGTGTTAGCTTTCCACAGAAATTAGATTCACCTTCTTTGGAGCTCGGACGAATGAGATATGATCGTTTCCGTACAGTCGCGCAGATCTGTCCAGCAGCTTCTAGTTTAACATGTAACTTCTGATTATGTGAGTCTTCTGGGGTAAGGCATGTAATAATCCAGAAGCTCTGGTTTGTAATTCCAGATGTCTCTGGATGCCTCTAGTCCAAAACCTCTGGTCCTTAGTCCAGAAGCTCGGGTCGTTCTTACAAGAAGCAGATCTAACTCGATGCGTAACAACTTTGCTTCAGCACACTACCGTCAACTTCGACGATTTAATGGGCCTTCTACAGATCGAATCACTGAAAACTCAAAACATGAAACTTGTAGATCCTTCTGTTTTCTATCCAGAGGCTTTTGAATCGCATGAATTGGTAATGGTATGAGAGAGATTTGACCGATATGGCACAGCATCGCAAATCTGTCAGCATCCTGATTTTTATTCAATGCCACAAAAATTGAATATGGGTTTGCATAACCAAATCACAACCAAAGCGTTGATTTCCAAACATTGGTTCTTGACATCGAAAATAACTCTTCATGACGTTATTTTAAGAGACCAAGTCTCTAATAAACATTTTATCAAACACCTTGTGTGCATAATCAATTTTTACCCAATTGGCAATGAATTTTCTTCCCAATAACCATCCGCATTTCAGATCTAATGAGAATAAATTTGTAGAATCGAATATAAATGAAATCAAAACTGAATTTGAATATAAATAAATTCAAACACAGATTTGAATGATATCTTCGAGAACAATTCGAAAACAAAGTATAAAAAGATGAATGTTATAGATCTAAAAATAAGATGAAATAAACTAGATTCAATGAGATAAAACCAACAGATTGGATCGTTTGATTTAAGCAAATCAATAGGCTCTGATACCAATTGTAGGAACCCAAATCTCATATTGAATCAATGATCTAATGAAAATATGTAAAGCGGAAGCAATTTAGATCAAACAGTTTATAAATGGAAGAACGATTAATCAAAATGAAGAACAATATTAAGATAGAAGCGTAGTCATATGATTAATCGTGATCATATATCTTACATGATTGGAATGAGGGTATTTGGAGATGGAGAGTTTCAAAGAAACAATCTCACATTCACTCTTACAAATGGGGAAGGGAATCCCTATTTATAGCCTAAAATAAGGAAAGTCAAATGACTAGTCTATTACAATAAGACACGTCACAAGGAATCACTAACAAATCTTGTTATACGGTTATCATGTCATTTAACACGTGAAAGAATGTGTTACTGTTAAAGCATCCTCCAATATAAAGGCTCCACGTGTAAATGATGAAATCGTTCCTTGCTAAGTTATCGGGCTATGATGAGAAGAGCAACCAGACAGAAGTTCTGTCTATTCATACAGAAGCTTCTGTGGTCTTCTGACCTTCAGACTTCTAAAGTCTTCACTCCAGACTTCTGAAGTCTCTTCTTCTGAACGATCTCTGATCTTCCATACTTGAATCATAGGTTTTCCTTTTTACACTTTCAACACTAAAATTAGGGCTAACAAAAAATAATTTCTTGTGAAGAGTCAACATCATTCATCATATATTTCTTCATGTTTTGATTTATTATCAGAATTATCTTCTTTTAGAACTTCAGATAAACTTTCAGAAATAGGTTCAGAAGATAATTCAGAAATTTTCTCAATTTTAATAGATGGTTCAGATTTTTCTTCAGAAATAGTTTCTGATTTAGAAGTAAGTTCAGAAATATTTATAATATTCTTATGCATTACTTTTGTTTCAGAAATTGTCTCTGATTTTACAAATGGAATTTCTTTCAGGCAAAGAGAGATTAACAGGTTTGGATATGACACCTGTATTAGTTTCATTAAAAAATTTCATTTTTGAATAGTCATAAACATTTGCAGGTGCCTTTTTCAGAATTTGACTTTCATTATATCCCAATCCTGCTTTGATGTTGTAAAATTTTGAATTCTGAGCCTGATTTGTTAAAATATTCAGAGTTTGTTCTGTTTGTCCTCTTTTAAAGTTCAGATCTTCCAATTCCTTAATCTTTTTGTAAAGATCAAGTCTTTCTTGATTTAGAAAGTTCATTTTAACATTTAGAATTTCTTTTTCAGATTTTTCATTTATGATATCTTTTTGTAAATTTTCCATCTTTCTTTTAACAACAATTTCTCTTTAGAAAATTTTTCAAGAGATTGTTCAGCTTCTTCGCAATTTTGTTTATAGATTTGACTTGCAGCTCTGAATTGATTTACCAATATTCTTTCACCTTTAATTCTGTTTCTGAGACATTCAAATTCAGAATACATATTCTGGACTTGATTTTGCATTTCAGAATCTCCATAATGTTGTTCAGAATTTGGTTCAGAATTTGGTTTAGAAGAGTAATCTATTCCAGAATTTAGTTCAGAAGATGAAGAAATTACCTCAGAATCATGTGCATGTTTGTCTTCTGGATCCATTTGGCACATATAGCAGTTTGAGGCATAGTGAGCTACTTCTTCATCATATTCACCATCACTCCAGTTTAACCAATCCTCTTCATATTTGGTTACCAAAGCTGGATTAAGCTCCTTCTTCTTAGCAAAAAGATGTTTTTTCTCATAGTAGCCTGAGTTTTTTACTTTGGGCATTTTGCACTGTCTTGCATAATGACCAGACTTACCACAATTAAAGCATCTTGCTGGTTCAGATGTCTCAGTTTGACCAGAATCTTAACTTTTCTTGAGACCAACTTCAGACTTTGGTTTATTCTGATATTTTTGATTATATCTTTGAGTGAATTGCCTTGTCATAAAAGCAATATTATCATAAATTCTCTTAAGTTCTTCATTTGATACATCTCCATCACACAAATTTGTTTCTGGGATCTCACAGATTTTGCTTTTAGCAGAAATGATCATAGCATTATTATACTTCTTGCCTAACAAGGCTACTGTTTCATTTGCCTTCTTTTGTTCATTCTGTCTAGTTTTGATTTTGTCTTCTTGTTGAAACAGAATACCATAGACATCATGAATGGATTTTCTAGATAAATTTCTAGTAACCATGTTATCAGAGAAGCTTGACCATTCATTACCCAAGTTGTTCAGAAATTTGTTGTTTATCGCAGAATTTGATTTGTGAACACCATTTCTTCTCAGATCATTCAGGATATTATTGAATCTATGATAAGTCTCTGTAATAGATTCATTTTCTTTATACCTAAAGTTCTCATAAATACCCACACATATATTCAATCTTTGTGCTTGGGCTTTTGTAATACCCTGCATTTGAGCTTCAACCTCATCCCACATGGCTTTAGCAGATGTTAAGCTATCTACCTTATTGAATATCTCATTAGGAATAGCCATTGTAAGAAGAGTTAATGCCCTTTTGTCAACTTTAGCTTGAGCTTTCTCAGTACTACTGTACATACCTGTGCTTTTCTTGATTCTTGATGCAGGTATCTCAGGAGTAGATTCAGTTCTTGGTACTGATGGAATTTCCACATAGACCTCCAGAGGGACATTTATGATTGATTGCATTAAAGCTTCATCAATATTACCCAAGAATTGAATCATTCGGATTCGCCACTAATGATATTCACCCAAAAACAAAGTTGGTGGTTTAGTTTCTGATCCGATGGAGACGATTTCTTTCGACATCTTTGATTTGAAAATGGATCGAGAATTCACCTGAAATTGAATCTTGAATTTATCAATCATGAGTATCAAGAACTGTCAGATCTGACAAGTTCTTCTCCGAATGTCAAGAACAGATGAATTGGCTCTGATACCAATTGTTAGATCCCAAACAATCAAGAATGTGGAAAGATTAAAGAACAAGAACAAGAATTAGATCACTGAAGTTGTATGTTGTATTGATTACTTCACTGTATTACAATATGTTTATCTTTACAAGCTCTATCTATCAATGTTAGTTGTAACAAACTATCAAACTATCTATTTATATACAATTGGAAAAGCTAAAGTTACAGTACAAAAATAAGAGACATGTTCAGAACTACTTCTGAACATCTTCAGAACTTCTTCAGAAGTGTCTTCAGAAACCTCTTCAGAACTTCTTCAGAATCTTCAGAACTTCTGAAGTAGCTACTTCAGAAGTTAGGCCTTAGGCTTTACTTCACTTGACTTCAGACTTCTGAATCTTTCTCTTCAGAACCTAATCTTCTTTTGAAGCTACTTCTGATATCTAACAAAAGACTTTTAAAGTCTTTATAGGCTGCATAGGCTAGGAAAAGTGTAATTGCTTCTAACTTGGCAACTGGAGCGAAGCTTTCATCATAATCGATACCTTCTTTTTGTCTATATCCCTGAGCAACAAGTGGAGCTTTTTTTTGGGTAACAATACCATTTTCATCTAACTTATTACAAAACACCTATTTGGAGCAAATAAAAGTTTTACCAGTAGGACGAGGGACAACATTCCATACTTTGTTTCTCTTAAAATTAGTCAGTTCTTCATGCATAGCACTTATCCAATCTAGGTTAGTGATAGCTTCATCGATCTTTTTAGGTTATAAGACAGAAAAAAAGTTAACAAAGAGATAGATATTACCCATACCCTATCAGTTTTTAATATCTGGACCTGGATAACCTATGATCTGATTGATTAGATGATCTCGAGTCCATCGCTGAGCATGTAGTTGAGGAGTTTGATCAACAATAGATTCAGCGACTTGCTAAGGGGTTTAGGAATATGCTTCAGCAACGGCTTCTTCAGCATCTCTTTACATCTCTGGTGGAGATCCAGAAGGGTTACCATTCTCTGGAGTAGAGTTTGATACTTAACCATTCACTGATGAATCGTTCTTTGGAGTTTCAGAAGGAGGAATATGATTAAAAGGAGTAACACTTATTCCTGAGGGGGAAGCATTGTTATTATTAATCATAGTAGGAATGATATGAGGTTGGTCATCATCATTTGTTTTAGTGCATGGAGGAGGATTGAAATATGATTTGGGTTCCCCATAGTGAGACTTCATCCAGGTGTTCAACCCTTTATTGTCTTAAGGAACAGGAATGAAGTTTGTTGAATGTGATTCATCAAAATTAACATTTATTGTTTCTTCAACAAGTTATCTTCTTTTGTTGAATACTCTGTATGCTTTGGATACAGAGGAGTACCCAATAAAATAAAATATCATCAACTTTTGCATCGAATTTTCCAAGATGATCTCTATCATTCAGGATCTAGCATTTACATCCAAAATGTATAGAAAGCTTAGAGATGGCTTTCTTTCATGAAAGACTTCATAGGCTGTTTTCTTGAATCTTTTAACTACCAGAGATCGATTTTGAGTGAAACATGCAGTGTTAACTACTTCAACCTAGAACTAAGTTGGTCGGTGAGATTCGTTGAGCATTGAGCGAGCGGCTTCAATGATTGTTCGATTTCTTCTTTCAGCAACGCTATTTTGCTGAGGAGTCCTGACTGTAGAGAAATTGTGAGAAATTCCTTTGTCTTCAAAGAAACTGATCAAGGTACTGTTTTTGAATTCAGTGCCATGACCACTTCTTATAGAACGAATAGTGAGATTGTTCAAGACTTCCATCTTCTTGATGAAGGAAATGATTTCTTCTGGAGTGTCACTTTTGTATTTTAGAAAGAATACCCAATTATACCTGGAATACTCATCAACTATGACAATTGTATACTTCTTTCCAGCTATGGAACGGACATTGATAGGTCCCAAGAGATCCATATGAAGTAAATGAAGAGGAGTGGTCACTGAAGATATTTGATTTGATAGGTCCCAAGAGATCCATATAAAACTTGCCCTTGTCAAATTTCCTTTTTCACATGTTGAACAAAGACATTCCTTTGCAAATGATGCTTAGGGAGTCCATTGACAAGTTGTTTTCTTGATAAATCATTTATCATTTTGAACTTAAGATGTGATAGTCTTTTACGCCAAACCCAATTTACATCTAGTGAAGCTTTAGAGAGAAAGTAAATGTTCTCTGAGTGGGAACTACCCATGTTGATAACATAGACATTTTCAGATCTTTGTCCTTTTAAGGAAATTTTGTCATTCTTATTAGTGACAACACATTTCTCTTTGTGAATAAAATTTTGAAGTCTTTAACACATAATTGACTAATGCTCAATATATTGTGCTTTATCCCTTCAACATAAGCAACACGATTAAAGGAGGTTGCTCCGTTGCTCAGAACACCATAACCTTTAGTGTATCATTTGCCATTTCTACCAAAGGTCACTGAGGGACCTTTTTCTTCCTAATAATTAGAGAGCAGGGTTTTTGTTCCAGTCATGTGTTTTGAACATCCGCTATCAAGGTACCAGATACCTTTCGCATCCTGCATTAGAGAAAGAAATTAATTTTTCATAGGTACCCATAGAACTATGGGTCTTACAGAGTTAGTGGAAATGTTAGAAGCAACATCTTTCTCATTCTCTAAAGATTGTATTTCAGTAGACTTTGTCACCTTAGTTGTTTTACCAACTTTGGTGGAGTTCACCATAACTGATTTCTCAGTCTTAGCTACTTTCTTGCCATGAGATATCTTCTCAGCCTTGGTGGCATTTGGGCACTTGCTTGCAATGTGAGTAGTTTCCCCACAATGATAACACTTCCTGTATTTGAAAGAAGGTTTAGTACTAGAAGCATGGAACATAGAGGGCTTAAGGTTTTCAGGACTATGACCAAGAATTCCTTTCTCCATAGACCTCAGAGGAACCACATGTTTCTCAGGTTTAGAGGGAGTGAGATCTTTGTTGATTCTGGAAGTAGATCTATGAACAAATCTAGGGATCTTTTTCCCAGAATTCGAAGGATGACTCTCTAAAGGAGTTGAAGTGTTCTTCTTTAGTTTAGGAGTTTTCTTGACCTTAGGATCATGAGTAATAGACTTGCCGTTAATCACATTTGTTGAGTCCTTAGAGAGGGATTCAGAAGGTTTTACCCGGGTGTTGAGGAACACTGAGTAGAAGTGTCAAGGATAGAGGATACAAAAGTTGCAAACTTAAGCATGGAACGATCCTTAGAGGGTTCTTCCTGATCAGAAGAGTATCTCAGACCACTTTTAACCTTTATGGGAATTTGAGCATTTATGATCTCATTTGCCTTTATAGAGGCTTTGCACCATTCTTCAATGGTGTCTTTTTCAGCTTTGAGATCAGCGATGGCCTTTTCGCGCTGAGTGATAGCTTGTTGTTTCTCAATGCTTATGGTTTGATTTACAAAGTCCTAGTCTTTAAGATCTTCTACGACCTAAGTTAATTCTTTGATTTTTAGGTGGCAATTCTTAAGCTGTTCAGTTAAGTCAGAATTAATTTGTTCAGCTTTGGTTTTACCATTTAAAGCATTGTAGCGATCAACAGTTAAAGTGTCGAGAGCCGACAACCTATCAACTTCAGGGATAGAAGAGTTCTTTAGATTTGATACCTGAGTGAATGATGATGAAGGATTTTTAGTTGAAGAGGTTTCAGCGACTTCTTCAGCTTTTTCAATTCTTGCCATAAGGCAAATAAGAGAATTATCTTTTGTTGATCATAGCTCCTCTCAGTGACTTGAATATGATTCCTTTGTATACTTAGTAAAAATTCCACTTATAAGTTAAAGTTCAAATTTAGCGATAGCATACGCTGATTGCACTCAGCAATCGCTGAAATTCAGGAACCTTAAGTTTATCTATGAAGATCTGAAGAACAACAATCACACCACAAGAACATTCAGAGAAAGTCGAAGACCAAGCTGAAGATAGAGATAATCAGCTACTGATCTGAAGAGGTTTAGTGATAGCAATGATTGTCTAAATAGAAGTGTGAAGTCTTGCTAGGCCTCAGCGATACTCTGAAAGTTCATCCTTAAAGTTTCAAAGTTCAACGATCAAGTGAAGTCTATAAGCAAGTTTAATGTTGAGCTTATCCTCGATGCACAAAAGTCAAAACCTTAAACTAGTGACTTCAGAGGCAGATCCTTCAAAACAAGTTTCTTCCTATATTAATTTTATCACTGAATTAAATCAAACTGATTCAGAAGAACTCACTGATGCTAACATCTTTGAGTTTGATAATTCTCTAGCTCATCTCACAAACAATTTTAGAAGATTGGCTAGAAAGAGTAACTTTCGAAAAACTCCGGCTATCATGGACTGTGACAAGTCAAAGACTCTTCCTGCTGAGAAAGCATCTACTATATGCTATAACTGTCAACGAAAGGGTCATTTTGCGAGTGAGTGCATATCTAATAAAGTAGCTGCACCCACTACCTCTCAGAATTCTGATAAAAAGGAGAAATATTCTATGTTAAAAAATAAATACAGAGGTCTGAAAAGGATCCAGCAAAAAGGCAAAGGTCTAGTTGCTGAGGATGTTGATTGGGATCATGAAGATGATTGGACCAAATCTCTGACGAATCAGGTTCTGCTGAAGAAGATCTTGCCTTCGTGTCCCTAATGGTCAAAATTAAGGAAGCTGAAGAAGCTTCTGAAACATCATCCTTAGAGTCTCCTTCAACTCAGGTAAATATCTCTACTAACCTTTCTATATCTGAAGGTGATAACTTGTCGGCTCTCGATTCTATGACTGTTGATTTTTACAATGCTTTAAATGGAAAGATCAAATTGAACAAATAAATATCGATCTATCAGAACAACTGAAAATTTGCCATTTAAAAATCAAAGAACTTACAAAGATTGAAAAAACTCTTAAGGACCAAGTCTTTGTAAATCAAACTATATGCATTGAAAGACAACAAGCTATCACTGAAAGAGAAAAGGCTATCGCTGATCTCATGGTTGAAAAATCTTCCATCGAAGGATGGTGCAAGGCTTCTGATAAATTCAGCGAGATCATCAATGCGCAGATTCCTATGAAGGTCAAAAGTGGTTTAGGATATAACCCTAACCAAGAAGAATAAGAGAATGATCGTTCCATGTTAAAATTTGAATGCTTGTTTCTTCAATCCCTGATCCTTCTTCTCAGAAACCTTATATCAATAAGAAGCTGCCTATCTCAAAATCTAATGATTCTAAGAAAATTATCAAGGACAAGTGCCTTGACCATGTTCCTACAATCAAGAATTTTCAGAAACAAAATAAGAACTCCTCTATTTCTTCAGTGAGTCATCCTAAAACAGAAAAGAAGATCCCTGGATTTATTCAGAGATCTACTCACAGAATTAAGATTGACCTCACTCCTGTCCTTGAGAAAATTGTTATTCCCCCAAGGACACTAGACAATGGAATTCTTGGTTCTGGTCCTGAAAATGCTTTTGCCTGCTCTCTGAATTCTTTCAAACCTGTTTTCAAACCTGTTTTCAAATATAGGTAATGCTATCACTGTGGTTAGACTACCCACATTGCAAGCAAATGTCCTAATGCTACTAAGGCTGAAAAATTAGCTCATGGTAAGAAAGTAGCAACTTCATTCAGTCGAGTTGATTATATCCAATGGAGCAACTTCATTCAGTCGAGTTGATTATGTTGAAGGACTAAAGCACAAATTTATTGAGCGTTAGTCAGCTGTGTGACAAAGACTTCAAAGTCTTACTCTTAAAGAACAGATGTGTTGTCACTGATAAGAATGACAAACTTCCCTTAACAGGCAAAAAATTAGAAAATGTGTATGTCATTAATATGAATAGTTCTCACTCTGAGAATATGTGTTTCATCTCCAGAGTCTCCTCTGATATCAACTGGTGATGGCACAAAAGACTCTATCATTTGAACTTTAGGATGATCAATGAATTATCTCAAAAAGAACTTGTCAGGGATCTCCCAAAACATACCTTTACAAATGAATATCTTTGTTTAGCGTGTGAAAAGGGAAAACTGAAAAAAGCCTCTTTCAGATCCAAACAAGTCTGCTCAGTGATTTCTCCTCTTCAACTACTTCATATGGACCTATTTGGACCTGTCAATGTCCAATCCCTGTCTGGATAGAACTACACTCTTGTGATAGTTGATGAATATTCCAGATATACATGGGTATTCTTTCTTCGATCCAAAAGTGACACACCTGATGTTGTTATCTCTTTTATTAAACGAATGGAAGTCATGTACGATCTTACTGTTCGCTCTATGAGATGTGATCATGGCACTGAATTCAAAAACATTAACCTCATTAACTTCTTTGAAGAAAAGGGATTCACTCACAATTTTCGTCAGTGAGAACTCCTAAGCAAAACGGTGTTGCTGAAAGAAGAAATCGAAGGATCATTGAAGCAGCTCGCTCAATGCTCAGCGAATCGCATCTACCTACTCAATTCTGGGTTGAAGCAGTAAAGACGACATGCTTTACTCAGAATCGATCCCTGATAGTAAAACGATTCAAGAAGACTTCCTATGAATTATTTCATGGAAGAAGACCTACTCTAAAATACCTACACATCTTTGATCCAAAAGCTGCCGATGGGATATTTCTTGGATACTCTTCTGTATCTAAGTCTTTCACAATCTTCAACAAAAGAAGACAACACGTTGAAGAATCCATGCACGTCAACTTTGATGAATCTCGTCCAACTAATTCCATTCCTTTCCCTGAAGAAAATGAGGAATTGAATGAATGGATGAAATCTCACTATGGGGAACATGAAACTTATTTCAATAATCAACCAAATGCTGTAAACAATAATGATGGAATCCCTAATCTCTTTCCTACTACAAGAAATGATCCATCATCATCTGGGGTTAATATCACTCCTATCAATCATATCCCTCCTTCTGATACATCATTCGGTAATTGTTAAGTGAATAACCAAGCTTCATCTTCTGCTGATCAAACCTCTGAGATACATCTAGAGTTGATAATGAATGTTGAGGTACCTGTTGCCGAAACAACCAACATTATCCCTAAACAAGAACAAGTCGATGAATCCCGTGTTGATCAATCTTCTCAACCACCAGCTCAGCGATGGACTGGAAATCATCCAATAAATCAAATTATTGGTGATCCAAATGCAGGTATCAAGACTCGTAGAGGTATAGGTTATGTGTCTCTATGTTAATTTTATTTCTCTCTCTAAACCTAAGAAGATAGATCAAGTTAGCTCTTACCAAGTTGGGTCTTTGCCATGCAAGAAGAACTAATTGAGGTTCGTAGAAACAAAGTTTTGAATCTTGTTCCTCGTTCATCTGGTAAAACAAATATTGGAACCAAATGGGTCTTTAGAAATAAACTAGATGAGAATGACACTGTTATCCGGAACAAGGCTAGACTTGTTGCTCAGGGATATAGACAGGAAGAAGGTATTGACTATGAAGTGACCTTCGCGTTGCTAGATTAGAAGCCATAAGACTTTTCTTAGCTAATGTTGCCCATAAAGACTTCAAAGTTTTTCAAATGGATGTACAGAGTGCTTTTCTAAATGGTAATCTTAGTGAGGAAGTTTATGTTGAACAACCCCCTGGTTTCACTGACCCTAACCATCCTGGTTATGTTTTACGGGTTAAAAAAAGCTCCCAGAGCTTGGTATGATACCCTTTCTAAATATCTTTTTAAAGAAAAATTTGTTAGTGGAAAAATTGATCAAACTCTTTTTTTGAGAGAATATAAAGGTCATACTATTTTTCCTCAAATATATGTTGATGACATTATATTTGGTTCAACAAAACTAAAATTATGCACTCGTTTTAATAAGGAATGAATACAAAATGAGTATGATGGGTGAACTAACATATTTTCTAAGTTTGCAGATTAAGCAATCTGACAAAGGATCTTTATTTTTAAATGTAAATATGTGAAGGACATGCTGAACAAGTTTGATATGAATCGATGCTCAGCGATGAAAACTTCTATGGCACATCTTCTGACTTTGAATAAGGACCCAAATGGAAACCTGTCAATGTCATTGCCTATCGAGGGATGATCGGATCTGTAGAATATCTTAAAGCAAGCAGACCCGACATCATGTATTCTACCTGTCTCAGTGCTCGATATCAACCTGAAGCAAAGAAATCTTACCTAATCGCTGTAAAGAGAATTTACAGATATCTAAAGGAAACTCATAATCTGGGTCTCTGGTATCCCAAAGGCTCAGGGTTCGATCTAAATGGTTAGTCTGATAGTGATTTCACAGGTTGCAAGATAGATAGGAAGAGTACCACTGGTGGATGTAAATGAAACAACCCCTGGAACTCCTACAACAAACCTTCGTCGGTGATGATGAAGAAGAAGAAGAAGAAAAAGATGATGATGAAATCCCTCATCATGGAGGAGATGATGATGATGATGATGACGACATGCCTCCAAGTGTTCATCAGTTTTTTTGTCAAAGTCATCCAGGCAATTTCATGCCTGAAATCATCTTCAGAGATCCTATGGGGGACGGACCATCTCCTTCTCAAGGACAGTGAGATCCCTCAGAGAGAGGCAAGGAAGTAGTGGATCTCGACTCCACTCCAGCAAACTCTAAGAGGGAGACCACTGCAGAGGTAACACTTCCCCTTATCCATTTTACTCTCATCTCTAAACCCCCAACCTATCCATCTTTTCCTCCTCCAAATTTTGGATCTGATGAACCTATCACTCCATCCCCATTCTTAGTGACTCCAGTCCCCCAAAGGACTTTACATTCGTGAGGGAACCTTCATCAGAAGAACAATTCTTGTACATATCTGAAACTGACTCTGAAGATGAATAAGGCCTTATTCTAAGACGGCGTGTACATAAGCAACCAATAACTGAACCTGAAGAAGAGCAAAGGAGAATAAATTTCCTCAGGGAAATAGAAGCTAACAGAATAAAGGTGCCTCGCACTGCTGAACTAGAAGAACTCATACCTATCAGCGTAATAGGTGAATTCGAATTCTTATCCAAGGAAGAGAGACCATAAGCCCTTGAAGCTTAGCGAATCAGGGATGAAAATAAAACAAACAGAAAATGATCTACAGATGGCAAGAAGAATACTCAGGGAGGATTCCTTAAGAGACAAAGCGATCAAGAAACAGAACGATAAAAGTGAAAGGGTTGCTGAAGCTCTGGTACAAAAGGAACTAGCACGAGAAAATTTGAATGTGAATCCTATGAATGCTCAAAAGAAAATTCTCCATGCGCTGACTAATGAGAACAAAAGCCACAGGTAAAATGAACTACGCTGGTGCACTGAAAGATTCAAGTATCGAGTGTCTGAGTCAACAATCACTCGTGTTACTATCCGGATAATTTAAATCGAAGCAATTGGAGGTCCAATTCGGGCTAGTGTTTCACTAAGATTTCGAATATTGGTCCCGAATTCTTGTAAGAAAAGTGGTTTGAAGGTATATGTACGAATGCATGGCCATTCGAGGTGCGAAAAAGAAGAAGCAAGTTCTTAAAGTTCTATGGATACTCTGAATGACCTGAAATCAGAGATGCCTTTAAGGGTTCCATGTATAAATTTAAAGAAGTGGTAGAAAGAGTCTTGGATTTGCTACTGCAGGCGTAACCATCTGGGCACTATTTCGGAGAGAGGCTCGGTGAAATAGACATGTCTGTGAAGATGCGGACTACCTGCACCTGGACAGAAAGACCCTATGAAAGCATGTTCAAGTTCCCCCTCTCCCTAAGCAAACAAGAAGAAAAAGAGCAAACGTTGAAGAAGGCCAATCCTCTAAAAATGAGTATGAGACCAAGTTCAACTAGGAAAGCATCCTTGGGCATATCGATATCCCTCATATCTCAATGATAAATGTCTCTCTTCCTCAAGGCCTACAACTAGCAGAGGGTGACATCATCTCACTCCCTGAAGTAAGTATGGTGTTTCTAGACAACGAGGGTTTCCTTGGATTCTTCAGAAACTCAAAGATCACTAAGGCTCCCTCAAGATTTGTCAAAGTCATGTACTATCACTGCTGGTTAGATACTGAGCCAATGTTGAGGCAAAAGAAGACATATCTAAATGAGTTACGAAGAAGACAAGAGAGACTCTCTGACTAGTCTATAGTTTCTATTCTTTTTTAGCATTCTTCAGTGTTATGGTACATTACGTTATATTGTAATTTCATTTCCATGTATTTCTTTAGTTTACAAATTAATGAAATTCAATGAAGTACTCTACTCCATCTGTGTACTGAAAAGATCCCTGAAAATAGTAAAAAGGGACAATGATCATAAGAGTTCTATTTTTCTTTTAACAACCTTCACTCACTGATATTTCACTCTGAAATTAAATAAGTGAATGTAGTTAAAGCTTCTATACTTGTAATATTTTGTTTTCATATCCTTATGAATGAAACTCAATTATAATAGTAGATTAGCTGAAAAAGATCTCACAGATTAGTACTTAGAAATTTTATTTTAATATTTTTAAGTCCCTACTATTCCTTTCAAACAACTTTCCTATGTTGCTTAATCATAATCAAATAGGGGAGACTATGGATCATAACTTCTCTCAGTGATTTGAATATGATTCCTCTGTATACTTAGTGGAAATTCCGCTTATAAGCTAAAGTTCAAATTCAGCGATACCATACGCTGATTGCACTTAGCGATCGCTAAAATTCAGGAACCTTAATTTATCTATGAAGATCTGAAGAACAACGATCACACCACTAGAACATTCAACGAAAGTCGAAGTCCAAGCTGAAGATAGAGATAATCAGCTAGTGATCTGAAGCGGTTCAGTGATAGCAATGATTGTCTAAATAGAAGTGTGAAGTTTTGCTAGGCTTCAGCGATACTTTGAAACTCCATCCTTGAAATGTCAAAGTTCAGCGATCAAGTGAAGTCTACAAGCAAGATTAATGTTGATCTTATCCTCGATGCACAAAAGTCAAAACCTTATACTATGTCAGAGAAGGACGTACGGATAGTCTCTTATGTCCCCATCAAATCTGATTTAGGGATTTTCACGTGGGGCCAAAAGCATGGTTACATTTGAACAAAGGATAAGCTTCCAATAAAAGCTTGACACGTGGCATATACCTTTTGTCTTGCATTAATTGCAACGGGTATAAATAGATGAAGATCCTTTCTTCATCTTCATGCACACTACTTTTTATTTCCTCAAACCCCTGCCTCTTTTCTTTCCCATCTGCATGTGCATCAAACTGTGTGATTTCTTAGTTTCAATAGAATAGGTCTAATTACTTGTTCTAATTCCGCTTGTAACTATAAATTTGTTTATTTAATATAAACTCATTTAAAACCCAAAAAATTTGTGTTTGTATTCAACCCCCCCCCCCCCCCCTCTACAAACTGTTTCTATATCCTTGAACTCTTGTAGACCCCTTTGGGACCAACATCTCCTTCATATGAACCTAATTCGTCAGTGGTGTCTCTCCAGTCAACTTCTTCAGCGATAAAGCCTTTGCCTTTGCGCTGTATTTTCTTCATATTCAGATACTTATTTTTCAACCTGAGATATTTATCATCTCGGGGTATAAAGGGTATCTGAGAGGTGAATGGGACAACAACTTTCTTAGGTTTGCATTCACTAGAAAAATGACCTTTGCTTGACAATTAAAACAGATAGCAGAAGCTTTATGTTGATCATAACTCCTCTCAATGATTTGAATATTATTCCTTAAATATACTTAGTGAAATTCCTTAGTTAGGCTTCTGTTCAAATTCAGATAGCATACGCTGATTGCCATCAGCGATTGCTGAAGATCAAGGAACAACAAGCCTATCTCTGGAGACCTGAAGATCAGCTATCACACCAGAAGACCATTCAACGAAAGTCGAAGACCAAAGCTGAAGAAAGAGATAATCAGCTATGTGACCTAAAGCGGTTCAGTGATAGCAGCAATTATCTACTGAAAGTGTGAAGTCTTGTGAAGCCTCAGCAACACTGAAGTTCATCCTTGAACATTCAGTGTCAGCGATCAAATGAAGCTTCCTCTGCAAGATTAAAGATTGATCTTATCCTCGATGCACAAAAGTCAAACCTAGAACCATGTCAGAAAAGGACGTACGACTTGTCTCTTATGTCCCCATCATATCTGATACGGTATTGTTCATATTCGGCCAAAAGCATGGTTGTCTTATTTACAAGGACAAGCTTCCTATCCAAGCTTGACACGTGGCATTTAACTTTTGTCTTGCATTAAATGCAAACGGGCATAAATATAATGGAGATATCCTCTTCATCTTAATGCATGCTTCTTTCTAGCCTATACCTTCTGTATTCTTTCTTTCATCTTCTTGTGCATCAAACTGTGTGTTTCTTTAGTTACAATAGAATAGGTTTTAAACTTGTTCTAATTCCGCTTGTAACTGTAAATTTGTTTATTATCTATAAACTCATTTAAAAACCAATTTCTGTGTGTTTGTATTCAACCCCCCTTCTACAAACTGTTTACTTAATATTTAACTCTTGTAGACCCTTATTGGGACCAACAAGTGGTATCAGAGCAGTGTTGTTTTCTTTCTCTTTAAAATATTTTTGCTTATATCATATTTTAAAATGACAAACCCTAATACGAACTACACCGATAATGGATCTTTAGCTAAACCTCCAAGGTTCAGCCATGATAACTTTCCATTATGGAAAGAAAAAATGTCTCTATTTCTAGAAGGATCTGATCCAAAGATTCCCTACTATCTGGAAAATGGACCATTCGTTCCGACAACTATAGTAGCTAGTGTTCCTGCCACCACTACTACCTCGGCCATCCCTGAGAGGAGTATTGTTAAAACTCCTAACAGATGGACCGAAGAAGACAAGAAAGAAATTGCTATTGATGCTAAAGCTAGATCTATAATAGCAACGGCTTTACCAGATGAAGTCTATCATTCTGTCATGAAAATGAGGACTTCAAAAGCCATGTGGGATACTCTATGTATCCAATATGTTGACATCTCTGAGTTTGATAACTCTCTGGCTCTTCTAACCAACAACTTTAGAAGATTTGATAGAAAAAGTAACTTTCGCAAACCCTCCTCTCTCTCTGGCTCTGAAAAGCCAAAGACTGCTCTAGCTGAGAAAGCTTCAGCTATCTGCTTTAACTGTCAGCGAAAGGGTCACTTCGCCAGCGAATGTCGATCAAAGAAAGTTGCTGCTCCTACCACCTCCCAGACCTCTGATAAAAAGGAGAAGTATTTGAAACTCAAAAACAAATACCAAGATCTGAAGAAGAACCAGCATAAAGGCAAAGGTCTAATCGTTGATGAAGTAGACTGGGATGCTGAAGACGATTGGGCTAAGACCTCTGAAGAATCTGGGTCTGATCAAGAAGATCTTGCCTTCCTATGTCTAATGGCAAGAATCGAGGATGCTGAAGAAGCAACTGACACTTCTTCCTCTAAGTCTCCTTCTACTCAGGTACTCATCCCCTCTTCCTCTATTGTCTCTAAAAATGATAATTTGTCAGCTCTTGATGCTATGACTGTTGACTTCTACAATGCTTTAAATGGAAAGATTAAAGCTGAAAAAATAAATACTGATTTATCTGAACAATTAAAAAATTGTCATCTTAAAAATCAAAGAACTTTCTAAGATTGAAGAATCCCTGAAAGACCAAGTCTTTGCAAACCAAACAATTAGCATCGAGAAGCAGCAAGCTACCGCTGATAGGGAAAAGGCTATCGCTGATCTCAAGTCTGAAAAGGCAACCATCGAAGGATGGTGTAAGGCTTCTGATAAAGTAAATGAGATCATCAATGCCCAACTCCCTATGAAAACAAGAAGTGGGTTAGGCTTTAACTCTGAAAAAGAAGAATCCGGGAGTGACCGTTCCATGCTCAAATTTGGAATGTTTGTCTCTTCTATTCCTGATCCTTCTTCTTCAACTTCTTCCTCTCTGTTAAAAGAGAAGGTTCTTTTGTCTAATTCTAAGAAAGTGATTAAGAACAAGTTTCTTGTCCAAGTTCCTAAGAATAAAATCGCTCAAGATAAGAACAAGAAAGTCTCAGAGAACAATTCTAAATCTAGGAAGAAGGTCTCTGATTTCTCTCAAAGACCAACTCCCAGAATTAAGATTGATCTCACTCCTACCCCTGAAAAGGTAGCAATACCTCTAAGGACTGTGGAAAAGGGATTTCTTGGTCCTATCCCTGAAAAGATTCCTGTCCCTTCCCTTTCCTCTCTGATTTCTAAACCTTATAAATATAGGAAGTGCTTTCACTGTGGTGAACAACCCACATTGCAAGTAGGTGTCCTAATGCTACTAAAGCGGATAAACTAGCTCATGGAAAGAAAGTAGCTCAAGCTGATAAATCAGCAAGAGTGAAATCCACCAAGGTTGCAAAACCAAAGGTGAAGATATCCACTAAAGAGAGTTCCTCAGCTACTAGCTCTTCCGCGACTCCTTCCACTATCAAAGCAGGACCCATAGTAATATGGGTATCTTTAAAAAATTAATCCTTTTGTTGTATGCAGAGTGCCAAAGGTATCTGGTATCTCGATAGCGGAGGCTCAAGGCACATGACAGGCAGAAAATCTATGCTCTCTGACTACAAGGAAGAAGTTGGTCCTTTAGTAACTTTTGGTGGAAATGGCAAAGGATACACTAAAGGTTATGGAATCCTGTCCAACGGAGCTACCTCGTTTAATCGTGTTGCCTACGTTGAAGGACTGAAACACAATATCTTAAGTGTTAGTCAGTTATGTGACAAAGATTTCAATGTTATATTTCTAAAGAATAGATGTGCTGTCACTGACTTCAATGATAAACATGCCCTCTCTGGCAAAAGAGTTGAAAACGTGTATGTCATTAACATGAATAGCTCTCATTCTGAGAACATGTGCTTTATCTCTCGAGCATCCTTAGATGTAAACTGGTTATGGCATAAAAGACTCTCTCATCTCAACTTTAAGACAATAAATGAATTGTCTCAAAAAGACTTAGTTAGAGACCTCCCAAATCATACATTTACAAAGGAATCTCTTTGTTCAGCGTGTGAGAAGGGAAAACTGACAAAAGCCTCCTTCAGGTCAAAGCAAGTTTCTTCTGTGACCACTCCTCTTTAGCTACTCCACATGGATCTCTTTGGACCTGTAAATGTCCAATCTATATCCGGAAAGAAATACACTTTAGTGGTTGTTGATGAATACTCCAGATACACATGGGTGTTCTTCCTTCGATCCAAAAGTGATACCCCTGAAATGATAATTTCTTCTATCAAAAGAATGGAAGTGCTGAACAACTTACTTGTTCGCTCCATAAGAAGTGATCATGGTACTAAATTCAAAAATAGTACCTTGGTAAATTTCTTTCAAGAAAAAGGCATCTCTCACAACTTCTCGTCAGTGAGAACTCCTCAGCAAAACGGTGTTGCTGAAAGAAGAAATCGAACTATAATCGAAGCAGCTCGCTCAATGCTCAGCGAATCGCGTCTTCCAACTCAATTCTGGGCTGAAGCTGTCAATACAACATGCTTTACTCAGAATCGATCCCTGATTGTTAAACGATTCAGGAAGACTTCCTATGAATTATTTGATGGGAGAAGACCCACTCTGAAATATCTTCACATTTTTGGATGTACATGTTACATTCTGAATGACAGAGATCATTTGGGTAAATTTGATCCCAAAGCTGATGATGGTATATTTCTTGGATACTCCTCTGTATCTAAGTCTTTCAGAGTATTCAACAAGAGAAGACAACATGCTGAAGAATCTATGCATGTCAACTTTGATGAATCTCGTCCCATTCATCCTTCTCATAATCTTGATGATGATGAAGAATTGAATGCTTGGATGAGATCTCATTATGGGGAACCTGAAACATACTTCATCAATCAAACTCCAGCTGAAGAAAGTGATGATGAAATCCCTGTAAACCCAACAAGTAATAATCATCCATCTTCAGGGATGAATGTTACTCCTCTAAATTAGATTCCTGTTGGTGATTCCTCTCTTGGAAATTCCTCTGTGAACAACCAAACTACTTCTGAAAACCAATCCCCTAAATTGATTCTAAATGAAGTACCTATTGCTGAAACAAGTCCTATTCCAGAATCTAAAGAACAGGTCGCTGAATCTGCTGTTGATCTCTCTCCTCAACAACCAGCTCAGCGATGGACTGTAAATCATCCAATAAATCAGATTATTGGTGATCCTACTGCACGTATCAAAACATGTAGAGGTACAGGTAATATCTGTCTTTATGTTAACTTCATTTCTCTCTCTGAACCTAAGAAGATAGATCAAGCTATCTATGATCCTGGCTGGGTTTCAGCTATGCAAGAAGAACTGACTGAATTTCGTAGAAATAAAGTTTGGAATCTTGTTCCTATACCCTCTGATAAAACCGTTATAGGAACTAAATGACAGGAAGAAGGAATTGACTATGATGAAACCTTTGCACCTGTTGCTCGTTTAGAAGCCATAAGACTCTTTTTAGCTTATGCTGCCCATAAAGACTTCAAAGTTTTTCAAATGGATGTTAAAAGTGCTTTTCTAAATGGGAAACTCAACGAGGAAGTTTATGTAGAACAACCCCCTGGTTTTTCAGACCCTAACCACCCTGGTTATGTTTTTAAGCTCGAAAAAGCTCTTTACGGGTTAAAACAAGCTCCTAGAACTTGGTATGAAACCCTCTCTAAATTTCTTCTTAAAGAAAAATTTGTTCGTGGAAAAATTGACTAAACTCTGTTTTTAAGAAAATATAAAGGTCATACTATTCTCGCTCAAATATATGTAGATGATATTATATTTGGTTCCACAAGACCTGATCTCTGTACTCGTTTTGTTGAAAGAATGAAGAAACAATATAAAATGAGTATGATGGGTGAACTAACATATTTTCTAGGTTTGCAGATTAAGCAATCTGACAAAGGAATATATGTCAAAGCAAATATGTTAAAGACATGCTGAATAAATTTGACATGAATCAATGCTCAACAATGAAGACCCCCATGGCACCTCCTCTGACTCTGAACAAGGACTCTAATAGGAAACCAGTCAATGTCACTGCCTATCGAGGGATGATTGGGTCTCTACTGTATCTTACAGCGAGTAGACCAGACATCATGTACGCTACCTGTCTCTGTGCTCGGTATCAAGCTGAACCAAAAGAATCCCATCTAATCGCTGTAAAGCGAATCTCCAGATATCTGAAAGGAACTCCAAATCTTAGTCTCTGGTATGCCAAAGGCTCAGGATTTGATCTTATTGGTTACTCTGACAGTGATTTTGCAGGTCTTAAAATTGATAGGAAAAGCACCACTGGTGGGTGTCAGCTACTAGGTGGTAAGTTAATATGTTGGACAAGTAAAAAGCAAAACTCAGTGTCCACTTCCACCGCTGAAGCTAAATACGTAGCAGCCGGTAGTTGTTGTGCTCAAATTCTTTGGATGAGAAATCAACTCAGAGACTACGATCTAAAGCTCTCTAAGATTCCTATATATTGTGATAGCACAAGTGCTATAACAATCGCTAACAACCCTGTTCTACACTCCAAAACCAAGCACATTGAGATCCGATATCACTTTATCAGAGATCATGTGATCTTTTCACCAAGCCTCTTGATGAAACTAGATTCAATCTACTCATCAGCGAACTTGGTATGTTGAACGCTGAATAATTTATTAATCAGTGACCAACAAAGGATTACAAATAAAGCCTTCAAACTTTCCATTCTCTGAACTTTGATTCAGCGATATCTAGGCCATCTCCTCAGGTATTATCTTCTAATCTTTAACACACTTTGATATCTTCTCATCAAAGAATGTCTCTCTTAAAATTAAAACTCCTCACTGACAATCCTTTATTATTAGTGATGAATATTTTTCTAAAATTATTAATGATAAACCTTCCTTATGGATAATTATCATTATAATCTTTTAAAAATAAAGAAAATGACATGTCAGACCTTTTTCTGACACATGACGGACCACGACGTTTCCATTCCAACTCCTTTCTTGGAACGTGCGCCAAGTCATTATTTCTTTTTCAAAAAGTTGAAACCGTCGTTTAGCATCCTTTCTCTCTCCTCTTGCTATTTAAGCACTTCTCTTGCCTTACTTGCCTCCCTCCGCATTCATAACTTTCCTAAAGGCAAAAGATTTTTTTCAAATCTTCAAGTTTTCTTTAAGAACACCAAGAACACGCACTTATGCGTTTTTCTCCTTCATTCGACTAAGGTTTGATCTAAACTTAAACTTAAGAACTGGAAACAGCTTGTTTCACCTTTCTTACCTATTTCATTCTTAAAATCAATAAAATCGTGCTTTTAGAGTGAAAAACAATTTCCTTTTTCAAAACCCTGTCCTTAGAACAGAAGTTTTTTTTAACAAAAAAAAAATTATTTGTTACTATTGACAACAAGCATTTTGATATTGTTCATCAAAATACTTGTTTCCTTGATCTTACATTTGGTAATTTTTATACCAAAAACTCTGGTTTATACATTCATGTATTAAAACCATGACTTATCTCTTTGATGTTGCCATTTTTCCTACAGAAATGGCCTCTGCTTCCAACATTGCTGAAACTACTGCTGCTGAAAACCAGTTGGTCGCCGCACCAAACTGCCATTTTGAGCTGGAAAAGTCAACCTTCAAGCCATGCAATTACATTGCACTGGTGGACATCCCCTCTGAACGCCCTCAGTTCAAGGACGCTGCAACCTTCCTCAAGGCGTGCCCTCTGATGTATGCCTTCGTTCACAACCCAGTAGGCATCACTTCTCACCTTCAGGCTCTCTGGTACACGGCGAAATGTACCACTTTGACGACTGACAAGGGCAATGTCCTCCCTGCTATTGCCTTCACCATCCCTGATCTTGGATTCTTCTCGTTCTCAGCGGGCTTTGTACGTCACGCACTAAGACTCCGTCAACGCAAGAAGGGTGTGCAATGGGGCGCTGAACCAACTAAGCAGCAGATCGATGCTTTCTTGGACTCCATTGGCTACAAGTGGGAGAACCCCTCTGTAAAGACAATAGGTTCAAAGCTGGAAAACAACCGGCTCCCTGCTAAATGGCAATACATTTTCACCCAGGTCATTCAGTGTCTAGGCTCCAAAGTTGGCTCCCATGACTAGGCGAGCAAACACTTTCAAGACCTTGCTTACTCTCTCTGCACAGGTCATACCTTGAACTACGCTGACTACATCTTCAGCGATATGTGCAGCCGCCTCAACACCTCCACCAGACATCCTGTGATCCCTTACCCCCGTTTCTTCTCCATCATCCTTGAAGAGGCTTTCGGGGAGAGCTAACCGAAAGTCGGTGACTTTTCCTTCTCAATGGTAGGGAAGAAGTCCCTGGACCTTGACAAACGTACAGGTGATGCTCCTCTTACTCCTTACATGCTAAAACTTATAGGAGCACCTCTTTCAGTGACCTCCTCGCTGCCCATCCCCCCAGTGAGTACCCAAGGCACTGCTGCTGCTGCTAAGAGGAAAACCCCAACTGATGGTCATAAGAAAACCATCGCCTCAAAGAAGCCCAAGAAGGTGGTCTCTCAACAGACCATCATCTCTGATTTTGGTGTACTACAAACACCACCCTCATCCACAACCACTCCAACGGTTTCTGCTGTCGTTGAAGCTTCATCAGCACTACCACCACCATCACTGACTAAGGTCTCTGAAGGTGCTATAGCCAGCTCTGCTGAAGCCGGATCAGGTACTACTCTCACTACCTTCTCTACCTCTTCCATCTCTACTTCTTTGGTCCTCACACCAGCAAGTGACTCAGCGATAGTTGTCCCTATCCCTGATGATGCTGAAATGCACGCAGTCCAAACCTCAGTATTGTTTAGGCAATCTAAGTTTTGGAAAGCCAATATCAAAGGAACTCAGATTATCTCTCTCAGATACTCTAAGACACTGGTCAATGATTCTCAAGACACTACCCCTGCAAAAGTAGTTTTTGAGAGTAAACCTCATGATATTCTCAAAGAAAATAATGCTACGTTTCATCCATCATCTGATGTGGATTCTTTTCTTGACTCTTTGTCAATGTCATCAGCTGCTGCCACTGCTCCTGTCTACTCAGCAACCACAACCACCACCACCACTTTGAAGTCGGCGATGAAGTCTCATCAGCGCCCTCCCAGTGCTAAAAAGCTCAGGGATGTCAAGATGAAGAACCTAGCCCCCAAGCTTCCTCCCAGGGTCACTGCGTTACCTCCTGTGTCTCTGCCTGGTCCCACATTTCCTGCCATTGATCATCTGGTCAATGAATGTGCTCTCACCAGAGCCAGGATGGACACGCTGCAAACATCAGCGGAGTTGATCTTCCGGCAGGTCGCTGGCACTCCAGGAATGAAGACCAATGTCAGCAACCTGGTGTCTGACGTTCAGACACTGAAGGACGAGCACAAGGACCTTCGCCAATCCCTCATCAACATTGAACTAAAGGTTGATGCTCAGGCCGCTGTCCTCGAGTCTATTCAGAAGACTCAGTCCGAAGTGTTGCAGGCTCTCTCAAGGTTGGGTGGAGCTGGTCCCTCTTTTGCTGCTACTGATCGGAACATGCTTGAGGACGTCCAAAAGAACGTTCCAACAGTAATGATCCACGTTCTGCCCCATGATAACATTGAGGGGGAGAAGGTGGCCAAAGAGTTCGCTGACGAAATTATCAGCGAGCACAATCGAAGGTTTCTTGATGAAAGGGTCTCTCCTTACATCCAAAGACCAGAACCTTCCCTCGCTGCAAGGTTTGATGATGATGATGATGATGAAGAAGAGGATGATGAAGAAGAAGAAGAAGAAGAAGAAGAAGAAGAAGAAGAGGAACACATCCCTCACTTTGATGAGGATGATGATGATGACTTGGGTTTTGCAATGGAGCATTTCAGAATATCCAGACTAAGTACATCTCAGCTAGAGCCCTTGGGGGACGGAGCTGGTCTTTCAGCCAAAGTGGTTGATCTTGAGGCCAGAATCCCACAAACAGATGGGGAGACCGCTGATAAGGTATCTCTTCAGCTTATCCCTTATATTACTCCTCTCTCTGAATCCCCCTCTATAACCACTCCTCCTTCAAACCCTCTCTCTGATAAATCTCCTTCTTTCTCTCCTTCCCTCAGTGATTCCCGTCCCCCAAAGGACTCATCCACAAAGAAGGAACCTTCTACTGAAGAGCAGTTTATGTACATAGTGGAAACTGACTCTGAGGAAGAAGAAGGCCTCATTCCTCGACGTCGCGTTCAGAAGCAGATCATAAGCGAGCCTGAAGAGGAAGAAAGGCGAATAAAATTCCTAAGGTAATTCGAATCCAAAAGAATAAGGGTACCCCATGAAGACCCAATAAACGCTGTACCAATCAGAATGGTAGATGAATTCTACTTTCTATCCAAAGAAGAGAGAGAACAAGCTTTGAAAGCTCAGAGGATCAGAGATGAAGAAATAAAGCAAACTGAGAATGATCTTGCTTTAGCAAGGAAGATTCTCAGGGAAGACTCAGCAAGAGACAAAGCGGCCAAAGAACAATTGGAAAAAAGTGAACGGCTCGCTGCAGCTCTTGCTCAGAAAGAACTTGCACAAGAAAACCTGAATGTAGATCCCATTCACGCTCAACAGAAGATTGTCACTGCACTAACCACTGAAGCCACTACTCAGAAAGACAAAGAACTGGATTGGTGCACAGAGATGCTGAACTTTCGAAGATCTGATGCCAAAATCATTCACGCAACTATCCAAGGGCGACATTCCAACAGAGGTGGTCCAAAGGTATATGTAAGAATGACAAGGCCATCCAGAACAGAGAGAGAAGAAGCAAAATTCTTAAGATTATATGGATACACTGAATGGCTCGAAATCAGAGATGCCATTCAGGGTTCCAAATCCAAGTTCAAGAATGTGGTAGAAGATGAGTTGAATCAGTTGCTGCAGAGAATGTCACAACATGTACAAGTTCCCACTCTCCCTGAATCATCTAAGAAAAGAAGATGAACCTCTGAAGAAGGCCCAAGCTCAAGAAATGAACATAGTGTCAAATTTGATCTTGAAAGCATCATCAGTCATATGACGCTCCCTGATATCTCAATGCTGAATACCTCTCTTCCTACGGATCGAATATATGAAGAAAATGAAGTCATCTTGCTCCCTGAATCTGGCATGATTTTCTTGGATAATAAAAGACAACTTCGTCTCTTCAGAAACAAGGAAATTCATAAGGCCCCTACTCGTTTCATAAAAATCTTATACTGTTACTGCTGGTCTAATGACCCTCTGGTAATTAGACAGAAGATGCTTTTTGAACATGAGGTACAAAGAAGAAATGTGAGCCTCTCTGATTGGTATATTCCTTTGTAATATTTTCTTCAGTGTAAACGTACTTCCACCTTAATTATTGTAACTTCATTTCTATGTAATATCTTCAGATTATAATTAATGAAATACACTCGAGTACTTTACTCCATCTCGTACTGAAAAGATCCCTGAAAAGAGTAAAAGGGACAATGAACATAAGAGTTCTTTCTTCTTAACTTTTCTTAGCTCACTGAACTTTCACTCTGAAAGTTCAATCAGTGAATGTACTTTAAGCTTTTCTACTTGTAGAAATTGTGATTTCATATCCTTATAAATGAAACTCAATTCAGATAATAGATTAGCTGAAAAAGATCTTACAGATTAGTACTTAGTGAAATTCCTTTACTATACTTAGTGAAATTCCTTTACTATACTTAGTGAAATTCCTTAGTTAAGCTTATGCTCAAATTCAGCTATAGCATACGCTGATTACCATCAGCGATCGCTGAAGATCAAGGAACAACAAGCTTATCTCTGAAGACCTGAAGATCAGCTATCACACCAGAAGACCATTCAGCGACTTGGTTGAATATTATCTATGAACCAAGTTGTAGAGTGTCGACCCGGTGCCTGATTTGAGAGCATTCATTCAGCAGATGGTCCATGGTAGGGAATTAGATAGGTGGCAGAGAAATCTTGGGAATGTTAGCTTGTAGAGGAGGTAGCTTGGATGCTAGTTTCTCTTTCTTTACCTTCCTGAGTTCATCTTTGAACTTCTAAGACTTGGAAGAATTAGGCTCGCTGAAAGAAGTAGTAGTGATGGTTGTAGTACTGGTTGCTGATGAGAATATAGGAGCACCCATACCTGATGATAACAAGGATAAACGAGCCAAAAAGAGCTCGGGGATCGAAGAAAGATGTTAGGAGGTAGAATGTGTTTTCAAGGGTTCCTTGAGATTATCTGAAGGATTACTCTCATGGATGGTACTTGCTACGGCAGTGTCCTGAGGATCACTAACTTCTGTTTGAGAATGTTTAAGAGAAACATTCTCAGGTCCTGTGCACGTGGCTATTAGGAATCAAATTGTCGAAATGAAATTGATGTCTGAATAGCACGTTGTTCAATCTCATCAGATATGGGGACAACCATATCTGATTCATCAATTGATGTCTTGACCACAAAAAAAATGGTAGAAGAAGAAGATAAGGTTGTGTAAGTGTTACCTGGTCGAGCTTCAACGAACCTGAATATCACAACTTCAGGGACCGAGGTCTCTGAAGAAGGAGGTAGTGCTGATGAAGCGTCAACGGAGATATAAACCATTGTCGTGGTTGAGGAGAGAGGAGGCGTTGGTAGTACGCTGAAGTCAGAGAGAGTCTCCTATTGCGAGACGCTCTTCTTTTGTTTTTTGTTGCTGGCTTATGAGCGATGGTCTTTTTATAACCTTCGCCGAATGGTTGTTTTCTTTTGTGAGGGGAGGAAGAAAGGTCCAGGTTGATCAATGATGGGTTGGTCAGTGATCTAGACACGGTCTCTACTAGAGTGGTAGGAGTGGGAGTGCACGTACCTGCAGGGTCAACTTCCCTGATGAGGTTCAACATATAAGGGAGGTAAGAGGCATCTCCCGACCTTTCGTCAATCTCCAAAGATGTCTTCCCAATCTGAGAGAATTTTTGATTTTCCTCAGAGGGGTATCCCTCATAAATAAATTCCAAGAGTACTCAGCGTTGTTTAGCTTGTGGCCATTGCAGAGAGAAAAGGCCATCTCCAAGAATTGCTTGTTGGCTTGATCTTGGGAGCCAGTCTTAGTGCCTAAGCACTGTATCACATGAGTGAAAATATACTGCCACCTTACTGGCAATCTCTTCTTCTCCACTTTGGTTATCACCTTGCTGACTTCAGAGGTGTCTTCAGCAATTGGCCAGTTGTAACCTATGAGATCAAGAAAGCTGATAATTTCTTCCCTGGAGGGCGTAGAGACCCATTGCTGATTCTTTACTCTTCCTGGGAGGTGAAGAGCAGCTATGACAATGCCAATAGTGAATGCAAAGGTTCCCAAGCTGATGGTGAATTCAATGGCAGGGAGGAGCTCGCTGCCTTTGTCAGAGAGGACCGTAGTACAATAGGCAGTGTACCAGTATTGTTGGAGATGAGAAGTAATTCCAACAGGTACATGAGTAAAGGCATACATCAGAGGGAATTTGCGGAGAAAACGAGCACCGTCTCTGAAAGGAGGCCTATCAGCAGGGATGTTCACCAAAGCAATGTAGTTGCTTGGCTTCACTTGGGCTTGTTCAGGAGTGAAGGTGGCGTCATGCGCAGCGACGAACTTGGTGACTGGGAGGACTTCACCTTTAGCGTAGGTGTTGATGTTCTTGTTGGAGGGTGCCATTTCTGTTTCAAAGATAGGAACACCAAATAGAAAAATCATGGCTTGATACAAAAATGTATAAAGCAGAGATTTTGGTACAAAGAATACCAAAGAAATAAGAAAAACAAGTGTTTTGATTAACAAAGTCAAAATACTTGTTACTTGGCAAATTTTAGAAAAATGTTTGAACAAAGTTTTTATATAAAAGAATACCAAAGTGTTCATTTTAGGTATAAAAGTATACCATAAACAGATTTCTGAAAAGATTTAGATGAAGTTTTGGATCAAAAGACCAAAAGTGTCTTCTATTCTAAGAAAGAAACTTAGAATAGGTTTTTATGATTTTGAGTTTTTAACAGATTGTAAAACGCAAAACATATAACAAATCTTTATAAAAAATATTATAAAAGATGGGTAGAAGTTTCGAACAACATTTAAGATGTTCAGTAAGCAAAAGAAAATAAAAGCAAACCTTGAAAGAGTAAAATAAGGAAAACACACAAGTGGGTGTTCTTGGTGTTCTTGAAGATTGCAGAGAGAATTGAAATGTTTTCTTACTTTAGAGAGTTTTGAGCGCGTAAAGAATGAAAAGGAAATAAGTTTTCCTTATATAGTTGGATGAGAGAGAAAGAGGAGAGAGAAAGAAAACTAAACGACGATTTTAGCTTTTTGAAAAGGTAATGATAACCTATAGCACGTTCCTAAGGTTTGATGGGATAGGAAACGTTGAGGTACATCGTATGTCAGAAAAAGGTCTGACGTGTCCTTTTTAGAAAAATGATAAGATTATCATTTAAATAATAAATGTTAATCATTATCCATTTAAAATCCTCATCATTTGCAATGAAAGTATTGTTAATGATGGGTTTTCTCTTTTAAGAACCATTCTCTGAATTAGAAGACATTTAGATAGTGCAAGAAGAAGAAGTACATACCTTGGCAGGATATATGTATTGAATGTGGGAAATAACTAGTGAGTTTGAAGTGCACTTTGTTTATCACTAAATAAAGTTAATCACTGAGAAATTTCATTCCTTAGCGTTTAACATACCAAGTTCGCTGATTAACAGATTGAATCTAGTCTCATCATGAGGCTTAAATGAAAACGTCAGCGAGCTGATATTCAGTGGGTATGAAGTGATTTTCAATATCACCATTCATAACATGATCTCTGATAAAGTGATATATGATCTTGATATGTTTGGTTTTTGAGTGAAGTACAGGATTATTTGTTATGGCAATAGCACTTGTTCTATCGCAGTAAATAGGGATTTTTGATAGGTTTATATTATAGTCTCTGAGTTGGTTTCTCATCCAAACGATTTGGGCACAACAACTTCCAGCGGCTACGTATTCAGCTTCAGCAGTGATGTGGACATTGAGTTTTGTTTTTTACTTGTCCAACTTACCAACTTACCACCTAGTAGCTGCAAACACCAGTGGTACCTTTCCTATCAATCTTACATCCTGCAAAATCACTATCAGAGATACTAGTTAGGTCGAACCCTGAGCCTTTGGGATACCAAAGGCCAAGATTAGGAGTTCCCTTCAGATATCTGAAAATTCGATTTACAACAATCAGATGGGATTCCTTGGGTTCAGTTTGACATATTGCACAAAGACAAGTAGAGTACATGATATCGGGTCCACTAGCTGTAAGATACAACAGTGAGCCAATCGTTCCTATATAGGAAGTGACATTTACAGGTTTCCCATCATGGTACTTGTTTAAGGTTAGAGGAGGTGCCATAGGAGTCTTCATTGCTGAACTTTCAGTCATTTCAAAAAAATTCAGCATATCTTTAACATATTTACTTTGACATATAAAAATGCCTTACTCAGATTGTTTTATCTGCAAACCAAGTAAATATGTTAGTTTACCCGTCATACTCATCTGATATTCTTTGTTCATACGTTTAGCAAAACGAGTACATAATTTGAGTCTTGTGGAACAAAATATAATGTCATCAACATATATCTGAGCAACTATAGTATGACCTTTGTATTTCCTAAGAAAAAGGGCTTGGTCAATTTTTCCATGAACAAACTTTTCTTTAAGAAGATATTTATAAAGGGTATCATACCAAGCTCTAGGCGCTTGTTTTAACCCTTAAAGAGCTTTTTGAAGTTTGAAAACAAAACCAGGACGTTAGAATCAGAGAAACCAGAAGGTTGTTCGACATAAACTTCCTCTTTGAGTTTACCATTTAGAAAAGCACTTTTAACATCCATTTGAAAAACTTTAAAGTCTTTATGGGCAACATAAGCTAAGAAAAGTCTTACGGTGTCTAGTCTAGCAACAGGAGCAAAAGTTTCATCACAATCGATTCCTTCTTCCTGTCTGTATCCCTGAGCAACAAGTCGAGCCTTGTTACGGGTAACAATGCCATTTTCATCTAACTTGTTACGAAATACCCACTTAGTACCTATAAGTCTATAACAGTCTTATTAGATGAACGAGGAACAAGTTTCCAAACTTTGTTTCTTCGAAACTTAGAGAGCTCTTCTCGCGTAGCAGAGAAACAACTTGGGTCAGTGATAGCTTCAACGATCTTCTTAGGTTCGGTTAGAGAAATAATGTTTACATAGAGATAGATATTACGTGTACCCCTACGAGTTTTAATACCTGCGTTTGGATCACCAATGATTTGATCGATTGGGTAATTTTGAGTCCATCGTTGAGCTGGTAGTTGAGGAGTTTGATCAACAGTTGATTCAGCGACTTGTTCAGGGAGAACGGAAGATGCTTCAGCAATAGATTTTTTAGCATTTTTTATCATCCCTGGTGGAGATCCAGAGGGATTTACGTTCTCTTGAGTTAAGAGAGGAACTTGATTATTCACTAATGAATCACCGTTGGAGGAATCAAACGGAGGAATCTGGAGTAATGTCTATCCCTGAAGAGGCTTGAGTGTCACTTATTGTAGGAATGAAGTTGGGACCTTCATCATCGTTATTTTCAGTGACAGGTGGTGCACTAAAATAAGATTTAGGTTCCCCATAATGAGATTTCATCCAATTATTCAATTCTTCGTCATCTTCAGAGATAGGAATGGAATTGGATGAGCGAGATTCATCAAAGTTCACATGCATGGTTTCTTCTACATGTTGTCTTTTTTTTATTGAAGACTCTGATTGCCTTGGAAACTGAGGAATATCCAAGAAAGATACCATCATCTGCCTTTGAATCAAATTTTCCTAAATGATCTCTGTCATTCAGGATGTAGCACCTACATCTGAAGATGAGTAAATAGCTCAGAGAGGGTTTCCTTCCATGAAATAATTCATAGGATGTCTTCTTGAATCGTTTGACTAACAGGGATCGATTAAGAGTGAAACATGCAGTATTAACTGCTTCAACCCAGAATTTAGTTGGTAGACGGGATTCGTTGAGCATTGAGCGAGAAGCTTCTATGATCGTTCGACTTCTTCTTTCAGCAACACCATTTTGCTGAGGAGTCCTCACTGATGAGAAATTATGATAGATTCTTTTTTCTTCAAAGAAGGTAACTAGAGTACTGTTTTTGAATTTAGTACCATGAACACTTCTCATGGAGCGAACAGTGAGAGTGTTCAAGATTTCCATTCTTTTGATAATGAAAATAAGTTCATCAGGTGTATCACTCTTAGAAAATAAGTTCATCAACGATCACCAAGTGTATTTCTCTCCAGATATGGATTGGACATTGACAGGTCCAAAGAGATCCATATGAAGTAAATGAAGAGGTGAGGTTACTGAAGAGACTTGCATGATCTAAATGTTACTTTTGTCAACTTTCCTTTCTTACACGCTGAAAAAGAAGTTTCCTTTGTAAAGATTGTTTTGGGAGGCCGTTGACAAGTTCTTTCAGAGACAAATCATTTATCATTTTAATGTTTAGATGAGAGAGTCTCTTATGACAGAGCCAATTTACATCAGAGGAGCCCCTTGATAGAAAACAAACATTTTCAGAGTGAATACTATCCATATTTATGATATATACAATCTCTGATCTTTTTCCTTTTATAGCAAGTTTGTCGTTTTTATCAGTGACAACACATCTTGTCTTTGTGAACAAAACTTTGAAGTCTTTGTCATAGAGCTGACTAATGCTTAAGAGATTATGCTTTAGTCCTTCGACGTAAGCAACACGGCTAAAAGTGGTTGCTCCATTGGACATGACGCCATAACCCTTGTTGTATCCTTTGCCATTTCCACCAAAGGTTACTGAGGGACCTATTTCTTCCTTGTATTCATAGAGCATGGATTTTCTGCTACTCATGTGCCTTGAGCATCTGCTATCTAGATACCAGATACCTTTAGCACTCTGCATAAGACCAGGGGATTATTTTTTCATAGGTACCCATACAACTATGGGTCCTGCATTATTAGTGGAAGTAAAACAGGTATGGCGGACATGTTATTTGCTGAAGAATTATTTTCAGTGACTATCTTCACCTTGGATGTTTTACCGACCTTAGTAGATTTCACTTTTGCTGAATTCTCAGCTTGAGCTACTTTCTTACCATGAGCCAATCTTTCAGCTGTAGTAACATTTGGGCATTTATTAGCAATGTGGGTAGTCTCACCATAATCATAACATTTACGGTATTTGAAAACAGGTCTTTGGCTAGATTCATGTAGAGAAGTCAAAAAAATTTCAGGACTAGGACCAAGAATTCCTTTCTCCATTTTTCTTAGAGGAACTACTGGTTCCTCTAGTTCAGATGGAGTGAGATCAATTTTAATCTGGGAGTTGATCTCTGAACAGATCCATGGATCTTCTTTCAAGTTTCAGGATGACTCACTGAAGGAAGCGAAGGATTCTTCTTCAGTTTTTGGAAGTTCTTGATCGTCAGAACATGGTCAAGGAACTTGTCCTTGATCACCTTCCCTGAATCCTTGGTAAAGGTTTTGAAGGTCTTTTCTCCGATGTAGTGATACTCTGAGAAGAGGGATCAGGGATAGAAGAAACAAACATTCCAAATTTTATGGAACGATCAGTGTCTATTTCTTCTTGGTCAAAGGAATATCCAAGACCACTCTTGACCTTTTTAGGAATATGAGCATTTATGATCTCTATGACTTTGTCAGAAGCCTTACACCATCCTTCAATGTTAGCTTTTCAGCCTTAAGATCAACGATGGCTTTTTCGCGCTCAGTGATGGCTTGTTGTCTTTCAATGCTAATTGCCGGATTTACAAAAACTTGGTCCTTAAAATCTTCTTCGATTTTAGTTCATTCTTTGATTTTCAGATGATAATTTTTAAGCTATTCAGTTAGGTCTACGTTTATTTGTTCAGCTTTTACTTTACCATTTAGAGCATTGTAAAAATCAACGGTCATAGAATCGAGAGCTAACACACTATCATTTTCAGGTTTAGAAGTGTTAACACGAATAGGTACCTGAGTTGATGGATACTCTGAAGAAAAGGTGGCAGAGGCTTCTTTAGCTTCTTCTATTCTAGCCATAAGACATATAAAGGCTATGTCTTCTTGATCTGATCCAAATTCATCAATGGTTTGAGCCCAATCGTCTTCTTGATCCCAGTCGACTTCTTCAGCGACAAGGCCCTTGCCTTTTCCTTGGTTCTTCTTCAGACTCTGATATTTTTCTATTAACTTCGAATATTTTTCGTTCTTAGTTTTATCGGTAGTCTGAGAAGTGGTTTGAGCTGCGACTTTCTTGGATCTGCATTCACTTGCAAAGTGACCTTTGCACTGACAGTTATAGCAGATCATTGAAGCCTTGTCAGCTGGGAGAGTCTTTGACTTATCAGAGTCGGTGATGGCAGGGTTTTTTCTGAAATTGCTCTTTCTAGCAAATCTCCCAAAATTTTTAGTAAGAAGAGCCAGAGAGTTATCAAATTCAGAGATATTTGTATCAATGATATTCTCTATGTTTGTTTGATCTAACTCAGTGATGGAAGTTATAGAAGAAGACACAAGTTTAGGAGGTTCCATCTCTAAAGTAACTAGAGCCAAAGAAGTACTTTTGGCAGATTTAGTGTCCTTTAATGAGATTTCTTTTTAAGGCTTGAGATTGCTCATGATTAAGCAACATTCCGTACAGGGAACTTAAAGAAAGAGTTTCAGTGTTCTTTGATAACTTAAGACATATGGTAAACATGTCCCATTGTTCTGGTAGAGCCTCCATGAACTTAGTCAGAGTTTCAGATTAGAGTACTTACGATCAACTGTTTTCATATCTATTAAAAGACAGTTAAATCTCTGGTGGATTTGTGAAAGTGTTTCATTTTTCAGAAACATGAAGCTCTCATATTGTCTCACCAAGTTTATTCGGCGAGTAATCTGAACCTCATCGGTTCCTTCATATTGAACACAGAGAGTATCCCACATGGATTTAGAAATCCTCATTTTCATCACAGAGTGATAAACATCATCTGGAAGAGACATGGCAATAATAGATCTAGCTTTTGTGTCAACAGCTAGCTCTTTCTTGTGTTCCTCACTCCATTGATTTAGAGTTTTAGGAATTCATCTCTTAGGGATAGCAGGGGGGTAGCAGCTGCAGGAACTGAAGGGACTAAGAGTGTTGGAATAATGGTCCATTCTCTACATAATAGGGTATCTTAGGATCTGACCCTTCTAGGAATAGAGTCATTCTTTCATTCCAAACTAGGAAATTATCACAACTAAATGTAGGAGGTTTAACTAAAAATCCATTGTCAATGTAGTTTGTGTTTGTGTTAGCCATTTTAAAATAATAGGAAATTAGTTGTTTTAATGATTAGAAAGTAATAAACACTTCTCTGATACCACTTGTTGGTCCCAAAGGAGTCTACAAGAGTTCAAGGATATAGAAACATTTTGTAGAACGGGGGGGGGTTGAATACAAACACAAGCTTTTTAGGTTATCAAAATTAGTTTATATTGAATAAAAAAATTATAGTTGTAAGCGGAATAAGAACAAGTATTAAAACCTATTCTATTACAACTTAAAAAATCACTAAGTTTGATGCACAAGTAATGATAGAAAAAGAAGCAGAGGTCTAGGAGAGAATAAGTATGCATGAAGATGAAGAAGGGTTCTTCATCTATTGATACTCGTTGCATTTAATGCAAAGCATAAGGTATATGCCACGTGTCAAGTTTATATTTGAGACTTGTCCTTTGTTCAAAAAGACAACCATACTTTTGGCCGAATATGAACAGTAACCAAATCAGATTTGATGGGGACATAAGAGACAATCCGTACGTCCTTTTTCTGACAAGGTATTGAGTTTGACTTTTGTGCATCGAGGATAACATCAACATTGATCCTGCTGAGTAGGCCCCACTTGAGCACTAAACCAGAGACATCAAGGATGAAGTCTTTAGGTATCACTGAGGCTTTACAAGATCTCACACTTTAGGTAGATGAACATTGCTATCACTGAACCACTTCCGATCACGAGCTATCTATCTCTATCTTCAGCAATGCCTTCGACTATCGCTGAATGACGTTATGGTGTGAGTGTTCTTCAGATCATCAGGGATAGAATGATGTTCCTGATCTTCAGCGATCACTGAGCGCAGTCAGTGTATGCTATCGCTGAATATGAACATTATCCTATTGATGGAATTTTCACTAAGTATAAGAGGAATCATATTCAAATCACTGAAAGGAGTTTGGATGAACATTACTTCTTGACAAGGGTATGGGATGTTGACATTTGTGAATCGAGGATAAGACCAACTTTAATCTTGTTGAGTACGCTTCATTTGATCGCTAATACTTAAGGGTTCAAGGAGGATCCCTTTGGTTATCACTGTGGCATACACAAGATCTCACACTTTATGTAGACGATCATTACTATCACTGAACCACTTCAGATCACGAGCTGTCCATCTCTATCTTCAGCTAGGTCTTCGACTATCGTTGAAGGTTCATTTGGTGTGAATGTTTTCTTCAGAACTTTCAGGTTTAGATACTGTCCCTGATGGTTTCAGCGACCACTAAGAGTAATTAGTGTTTGCTCTCGCTAAATTTGAATAGTAACTAAGACTATGATTTTCACTAAGTATGAAGAGGAATCATAATTAAGTCACTAAAGGAGCTTCGATCAACACGTACACTTGGGTTGTCAAAAAGTTCCAAAACAAAATAACCTATTTCAACCAAAAAATTTAGATAATTTGGTTTTTAGGTTATACAGTTGGAAAAGGCAATACATATTACAAAAAAAATTACTTTTACTTACAAAAATAACCTAGAAAAATATCGGTAGGTGATTACTAATGAATCACTTAGAAAATACCAATTGTTCGGTAGAATTCGATGTTTTTCGAGAAAATACCAATGGATCACCTAGAGAATATGTGGGTATTCTGTCACTGATTCGAATTACCCTTGTTATCTAAAAATAAGGATTGAAACTGAATCCGGTGTCAACTATCACAAGGGGTGCTCTCGGCTTCTTCTAACTCACTTCTATTTTGCTGATGACCTAATGGTCTTTGCTCGAGGTGATGCTTCTTCAGTTTTAATCCTTCAAAAAGTTTTTGATGATTTTGCAAATGCTTCTGGTCTTCATCCAATCATGCCAAAGAGTTCGATTAACTTTGCAAATGTAAATTTGGAAACTAAGGAGGAGATTAATAGCATCTTGTCTTTTCAGTAATTTCAATTTCCGTTCCGTTATCCTCTAAATTCCTATATTTTGGAGGCCGATTGCAGCTAGTCGAATCGGTTTTGGAGTCTCTCCAGTTATACTGGATGATAGTGTTTATCATTCCATCCTTGATAATTCAAGAGTTGGAGAAATTGTTTAGAAATATCCTTTAGGCCAATGGTGATGTATCGAGAGGTAAGGTGAGAGTGGCTTGAGATGAGGTATGTAAGACAAAAAGAGATGGGAGGGCTTGGTTTAAATCGATTGGTATGTGGAATAGATTTCTCATTGTCTCTCATGTTCGGGACATTATTAAGAAAACAACCCTCTATTTTGATCTCTTCGGTCTATTTGCATGGAATAAGAGATTCTAATTTTTAGGTTATTCCGATTGTCTCAAATTCAACTTGGATGTGGAGAAAAAATTTGGAATTAAGAGAACAAGTCTGACCTTTCTTTATTCACTTGATTGGAGATGGTATTCTTACAAATGCATGGGAGGATAAATGGATAGAAGTTGGACCCCATAAGCACCATATTCTGACTTTTTTTTGGACAATATCCAACACGAGTTTCCATTGAATGAATAACGGATCTGGAAATGCCCGTTGATGCTTTATTAACACCGTTTCGAACACAAGCGGTACATTCCAAAATAACCGGTATTCGCACATCTTTACCCTTGGGGTACTTCCAACAAGAAATATATAGAAGAGTTAGTGCTGGGTTAGCCGAAAATCAAAGTTTAAGCTTTAATTTTCGTGCTTATCTTAATTGTTGGTTTAGTTTATGCATGGCGAAAGGCCCCGCATGGCTATTCCACATCAACTGAAAATGAGAAACCAACTGACAGAGAATAGCTAATAGAAAAAAAAGAACCCTGTCATATATTTAATCCCGCCCTGATATGTTTGCAAATGAGATAATTGTCTAATCCCATTCGCTCCCCTAGCTTTCGTCTCTCAGTGTCAGTGTCGGCCCAGCAGAGTGCCGCCCCCATGTCGCCACACAGAGGGCATGGGCACGTAAAAAGGGGGATCCTATCAACTTGTTCCGACTTAAATACCGTTACTGTATAGGTAGAGCTCGTTGTGAAAGACCTATTACTGGATAATTATATGTTCTGATCGACAACTCATACTTGATCCGGTTGCTTTTTTTGACCAAATAAGATCGTCCAGTTCCTATAGAACCTATCACTAAAATACCCCTAGAGAGGGATAAGATCTTACCACCTATATTTCCTACCGGATGATTCATGCGGCTCCGTTTACAGGCCAATCAAAAGTGAAGGATGTTCTCTCGGGTTTTCAAGGGGCTTGACCCACATATTGGACCCTTCGATGTTCAAGATTGACGTAAATTCCAATTCCAATTCCTATCATTAATTTAGGTATTCGTGATCAAATTATGTGGGTTAACAATGATAACAAACCTACAGCCTTCATGGTTTCGGAGGTTTGGAAATCATTGGATGGTCCACATATTGAAGTTCCATGGCATAATTTTTGTTGCTTTTCTAAAAACATTTCAAAGCATGCTTTTGTCTTTGGTTTTCTTTTAAAGAACGCATGCCTACACAAGATAGAATGCAAATTGGGTGAGGTGATGATAATGCAATGGTATGTTCCCTTTGTGGAAATTGTAATGGTTCTCATATTTTTTTATTGTTCCTTCTCAAATTATGTCTGGAACGAGATTAAAGAGATATGGACAAGTTGAAACTTCCAAATCGATGGGAGAATATTATTGATCAAATTCAACATAGAAGATGGAGGTCGGGGGAAGCAAGATCAAAATCAAAATTAAGATGGAGGTTCGGGAGATCAAGAAAACTATTGATGATGAAGATTCTCATGAAACATCTAAAGGTCGTATTCCTCTGGGAAATTGGATTTATGGAGGGTTGGACCATCCTCTTTAGTATGCTTTGAAACTCCATTACTTTATGTTTGTTTTGGCTTTTAGCTCCTTGTTACACTTGTTTTGCTACTTTTGCTGTCTTTTCGTCTGGCGTCTCACCCGTTTTTGGGTTTGTCCTTCTCCGGATTGGGAATGTCTCGTTGGGAGGGTGTCCCTGACCAATTAGGTGTACTTGTTTTTATCTTTTTCAATATATTGCCAAGAATGCCCGCTTCCCTTCCAAAAAAAACTTTTGTGACAGTTTTGTTACGAAACACCCTTTAGCAACGAATTTCCCAATATAAAAAATCCATAGAAAAAAGTCTTCCATTTAGTAGAGACATTCAATTTTGTGGTGACAGATCTAAAAACCTAGTCATGCACACCTTGGTTGTTCTGCAGTACCCCATATGACTATCAAATCTATATTGATAGTTACATTGTAAGTTAGTTTACTTCGCCGAAAGGGAGCAAAACTGACATTTAGATTCATGGTAATTCAAATTAATATTTAGATAATACATCGAATCATCTTTTTGTAGGTTAAAAGATTGCAAAAACAAATAAGCCATATGAACCAAAACAATTTTAAATTATTCGTTTTTTAGATTAAACAGTTGGATCAGTTAATACAAGAATATGGCATGGTCTGGACAAACTTCCCTTCCAAAATCCAAACTATGTACAAGAATATGGCATGGTCCGGACAAACTTCCCTTCCAAAATCCAAACTATGTATGCTTATGTAGCAAATAAGTCGTAGTATAAAAAAATTGAAGAGAAAAAGAACCAAAATTGAAGAGAAAAAAAACCACCCAACAAAGAAGAGAAAAAGAACCAAAATTGCTATGATTGAAGGTAGTAGCTGTATGGGATACCACTTGCAGCAAATCAATAGAGTTTTGGGGATTCTCTATGATATATAATATTCAAAGGAGTGTGCACTCCACACTAAAGTTCCAAAGATCAATAGTTATAAATATATACCCTAAGGAATATGGAATCCACATACATTAAAGCCAACACCACATCCATAAAACAAACAATAGTCCTTTACTTTCTTATTTCTAATGGAATCTTGACAGCAAAATATATCTAATACTTAAAAGATACCTTATTTATGGATGATGGGAGAAAGATAAATCATATGGGAAAAAACCAAACTTAAAACGACTATAACTTATAATCAGAGAGTTACAGAATTATAAGATATGCTCATTTGATTGTCAGCCCCAAAATCTAGCATCTAGGATGTGAATCTTGTTTTGAGGATATTTTCGTGATTTTTGGATTATATATTTTTAAATTTTAGTTATATTGCGCAAAATTAAATTTTTTGTTATATGATAAGTGTATTGTCGTTTAAAAAATATGACGATATAGATATAAATAAACATATTAAGATATACTAGAATTGATATCTTTCTTAATTATATATTTGCTATTGTTTACTTTGGTTTTTTCTATAATACGTTGTTAGAATATTGCTCGTTGTCTATTTGCTACTTCATCAATCAATTTTTCTACAATTACTGCAAATCAAATAAGCATTTTTTTTAATAGTTTAAGCTATTTGAATACTGATGTAAGTTAGGATTCATACAAGTAACGCCCTGATTTAAGGTGACTTTAATTATTTAATCTTACGCTCTTTAATTCTATGATAAATGAAGTATGTAGCCTAACTTTTGATGACACAACTTGTAATAGCATATACCTTCCACCCTATACCCCTTCTAGAATCTAGATGAATGATTATTTTCTATGTTGAAGCATGATGAATTGATATAATTGATAATGTTAACTCTGATTTGATATTACGATATAAAATATGGATTTTTTTCTACCAGCTTTAATTGATTACGATTTACTTTGTGAGTTGTGAGTTGTAAATTCACGATATGATACTGAATTTTTTTAAATAAGCTTGTCTGGTGAAAAAATTAAATATATGGTTTACTTTCTTATTTTTTTGAAGAATTGTGTGATTAATTTGTTGTTATTTTTTTTTCTATTGTTGGTGATGGTATTCACTACTTCATGAATATGATTTTTTGGGGCCCTCTAAAATTCAAATCAAAGAATAAAAATATAATTTTTGATGGGTTGATGTTACTATTTAGTGGCTATATATATGATTTTAATATTATTATTAGGTTATTGCTCTTATCATGTTTTTTATACTATAATTATTACCATCATGTCGTAATAAATTTATCTAGGGCAGGCCGAAGGGCTGGGCACTTCGGCTGGCGGCCTAGGCATGGGCGGAGCTATAGAGTCACAAGGATTAGCAGTTTCTAACCCTAATTTTTTTAATAAAAATAATATAATAATTTTCTCTTTAACGATGTATATGGAATGATAGCTTTTTTTTATGGGCCACTAATCTAATTGGAATTTGCTTCCACTCAGCCTCAAGACTAGGTGTCAAATTAAATTCTTAAGCTTTTGTTTATGGTTTCTTATTTCAATACCTATGTATTCCTTTCGATATCGACGATTTCTTGCTAAATTGATCATGATTTCACGCCATAGCCATGCTCCACTAATGTCCTCCATTGACCGATAGTCTTGAATCATCACCACCACTTAGTATCACCATTACTTGATTCATCCAAAATGGTCGGGTTCTATCTTTTTCTAATTTACAGGAAATCATCAATTGTGTACAAAAATGGTTAAAACAAAAAAAGCTAAAATGTTCTTTCTTGTGTATTTGCTTATAAAATTAGCAATAATATTACTGGTTTTGACTACAACAGTTGAGAATCATTTTTAGCTATGAACATTGTTAAAAATACGTTGCGTAATAAAATGGGTGATTAATGGATGCGGTTGCTTGATTTCTTATATCGAAAAATATGTTTTTGATGAGATGTATAATAAGACATCATAGATAAGTTTCAAATTTTGAAAACTTGTCGATGTCACCACTAAAAATTGGTGTTTCCAGAAATATAATAATGTTGCTTTTTGCAACATTCTCATAAAATTATTTTTTTAATTTATTTTATTTAAAATTAATGCTCTCCCTAAACCGAGATTGTGGCTCTGCCACTGGGCCCAGGGCATCAAAAACCCTTGAGGGACATCACTTCAATCGTTGGGCCTGTTATATTGTTTGTTACTGAATTTTTTTTAAGAAACAATGCAACAAGGACTCAAACTTGAGACCTTAACAATAACAAGAGTAAGCTAAAACAATCAATGTAAAATGGTTTTTATGTATATAATATTATGCTAAAAGTTTAGATACCAAGGCACTTGGTCAAAGATCCTTTTGGTAATCAACATAAAATGTTGCTTTAGTAAGAAAATGTGTCAACGAAGTTTATTTCCGATTTATTTTAAAAAGTTCTTTTATAATATGTGTGCTACTTTAAATTTATATGAAGTTTCGAGAATTAAAAACATTAAGGAAAAGATTTTATGTTGTTATCCTACAAATTTTGTGTAAACTTGTTGTTCGGTAACATCATTTTTAACATTGTTATAAATCCAAAATAATTTAGTTTTTGTTTTAGATAGGGACATTTTTTAGCGGTTCCATTCAGGACATTAAAAACTATTGGACTGATCCTGATTGTATCCATTAACTTTTGAGTAAATTAATAAAGAATAAGATTAAAAATCGCATGTCTTGTTCTAAAAGAAAATGGAATTTTGAAAAAAGGATTACATTATTATAACTATTTAGAGATCGCTTGATTAAGGATAACTATGGTTTTTAAAACCACAATCAAATTATATTTATCCATAATTGCAAAAAGGAAAATAGAAATTATGTACGGAAACTTCCATCGAACACTATTGTTGTTGGCTATGACATGCGTTTAATTGTTTTTAGTCATTGAGTTCCTTAATTAATTAATTTATTGATACTATTTTCATATTCGATTATCAATACGGAAAATAATCTTATATTCTATTAGTTTGATGTAAACATGATACCTAAATACTTATCACGTATTTTTTTTCTTTTTATGAACTAGTTTATTTTTTGGCACTACTAAATAGAAGACTTGTATTTGTTGACTTTTTTTTTTGAGAAATCTGTTGTTAAATAGTCGTCCATCACAAAATCGTTATAAAAGTTGGGTAAAATGTTGGTGGGTAATTCAAATCACTGGTAGATTAACCAAATATTCTTTGGGTGACATGTTGATATTCTTGAAAAACATCGGATTATACCGACCATTGATATTTTTTGGGTGATCCGTCGGTATATCATCAATGAAAATTCCTCTGGATGATTTTGGTGGATAAAAGTCATTTTTTGAAGTATATAATATTTACATATGACAAATACAACAAATAAACTAAGACACCCTTCTCATCTTTGATGAGTTTGAAACGCTGGCTTCATAAGAAAACAAGAGTAATGATAACGCTAGGCCAAAGACCCTTTGGTATGGTAAAAGTCATTTTTTGTAGTGTGGTAAGTACCATAATGATCATATTCTATGAATATTCATAATATTCAAATGTTTATCTTGATTATGAATTTCTACTTGTAATTTTTTATTTTATAATTAATATTTGAAAGTTATACTTTCAACCTCATAATATTGGCATCTCGCCAAAAGTTTTCAAAATCTTACAACATCTAATAATTAAATAAACTTGAGTGCGGTTTGAACTATTGATTTATGTAATTTGAAGTAACCAATTAGATTTACGACGAAAGCTGGCCTCGGGCTCCAAACCGATGGCGTCTCGACATTCTCCTCAACTATTCCTCATTCAATCCGAAACGAAGAAAGGAATGAAATAACAAAATAAACTGTTAGGAGACCCCGTATAAACTTTAAATGTTTGCCTTGATCGTAAATCATTAATATTTTGTGGCCTCTTGCCAGATACGGTGTTATGATTTTCGGAACTGGTTCAATTTTTTTACCTCATGTCAAAGTGTATCAAATAACTAATGTTATCTATGTTTTTCATAAATGAATTAATCGTAATATATCAAAAGGATTTTGTCAAATAAATGTATATAACCCTAAAAATTTGTACGGACTTAAGTGATCAATGTGATTCCCCTCTTATTTAAAACTCCATAAATGTTTGAACGATTTATTTTCAAATATTGAAATACTAATATTCAACCATTCAATACAAGCATAATAAAGAAAATTCACATGCATAAGAATTTATTTTCTTTTTTCTAAATAAAAAAAATCCATAATTTAGTGTTTTAAAAAAAATTATTTACGTAAATGGTTGAAACAACCCATCCGGGATTCAAAGTCCTTAACACAAAAGGACTCGAGTACGATATATGAATATCCAATGTAATCACGACTTTTGTCGGAAAGGTACAACATTATAACTAAAACCCGTCAATTCTTTCTTGACCCTAAAAACCAACTATATAAAGAAGGTATAAACAAATACCTTTCAGTTTTTGAGATGACACGTCAATTCCAACCTCCAAAGAGAATACCTTTTACTAAAAACTCTCAAAGAACTGTAGGACACCCTGAAAGGGAAAATCAAGAATATTCATGAACATGTATTTCCTGAACTAGTCGTGCAGCTAAATGAAACACACTTATTGAATTCCAAGAAGATAAATGATTTCAACAAATAAATATTGTGTCTCAAGACATATCAATCTCTATGGCAAGGAATTCATATAAGATGATATGATTCATAAAATTTGTTCCACCTTTCACACATCAGCAATCATACTAATGAATAACCTTACACAAACTCATCACAACCTACTGCAAGTGGTTGAAAGATATAACAAAGTTCTTCCAAATAACAACACTAGTCATGTTGAGACATATAAAGTTCTCGATGTCAAATAATTGTAGGACTGTAGTACTCCCTGAAAGAGAAAATCAGGAAAATTCATGAACATGTATTTCCGGAACTAATCATATAGTGGAATGAAACACACTTATTCAATTACAAGAAGGTAAATGATTTCAACAAGGAAATATTAGGTCTCAAAGAACATATCAATCTCCGTGGGATGGAATTCATAGAGGATGCTATGATTCATAACATCTTTTCCACCTTTCACATATTAGCAGTCATACTAATGAATACCCTTCGACAAACTCATCAAGTGGTCGAGTGATATAACAAAGCTCAATCAAATAACAACACTACACATGTTGGGACATATAAAATTCTCGATGTCAATAATGACGGTGTTAGAGGTGGAAACAACTCCCAAGGATTGTGAGTGAAAGACAATTTCTCACACATAGCATCTATGTACCACATGAATGTGACTGTGGAAAGGGTCGGGGTCATAACGATAGTTGGAAGGATTTCCCAATCCTTGGAGCAGAGATGCAACTACTTCCGAGTTGATATTGGATAGTTAAAGAAGAAATACATTAATTACCATTCCTTTCCAAAAAGGGAAAAATTGAAACAATATTGATATTGATATCTTACCATTGGATTTTAGTTATTTAAACCACCCCCTCTATTTTTCAGTTTCTTATTAAATTCTGATCATTTTTTAAGGCCAATTGATCTTGATTTACTTGAAATTTATGTTAAGTATCAAATTAATATACACACCCAAATCTACAACTATTATAGATATAAAGAATTGCATTAAAAAACCAAATACAACTCTCAGTATTCTTCGTTCCAAGTAGGAATGTATCGAAGGGAACTTGAGTGTTTTGTATGTGCTTCCTAAATAATTTTGATAAAGAAACTATGATTTGAGTTAACTATCTATGATTCCTCCAACTAAATACTTAGACGATGGATTGTCATTTCCTTGTTCCATAATAGTACAAGATTAATAGTCACTAATGTACTATACAACACGAAACTTATTAAGATATTTGTATCAATTGGAAATCATATGAATGGAAGTGAGTATATGTACACCAATTCAAATGAAAATGAAAGAAACGTATATTAGGAAATTAGGGTGTCAAATTAGCAGATTATCTAGGTCATTAAATCATATTTTGTCACTAATAAAGAACTTTGAGACAATGATACATATATGTTTCAATATAACATCACGGGACACAGGGGTGAGGAGCCTTTGCCCAAATACATAACAGGTTCTGGGTTCGATCTCAGGCCCCCTCGCTAGCCTTAGCCGCTGAATGAGCCTTAAAATTTCCCCTCACATTGATGTCCTTGGAGGCAAGTTCCGTGTAGGGTTGGTTGGAGTTGCCGGTTGTCAACTTTTTTTGCCCAAATAACATCGTGGGACACAAGGGTCATGACATAATGATATGTGTGTTGATTACACATAGACACATTCTATTTCGGGTGAAGGCAAAATGAAGAAATTAACCAAATTACAATTGTTGACTTCTACAGCGCAAGAAGCAAAATTATCATCATAATATGCCTTCTCGAATACCTAAAACTTTTGTTAACCCTAATCCTTAGCCAAGACAGGAATGAGACCATCCCAAAGCTATGTACATATAATAAAAATATTCCATTCTTACAACTAATACAAAGTGATATTTATGGACATAAACATCTAGAATGTGGGGTACTAAAATACTTTACGTTATGATTTTGACACAATGAACGCATAGCATATTATTGTCTACATGAAAATGTTGCACTCCTAGAACTATCTATAAGTTTAAGGGCTCACCACCCTGATTATCTCTTCAAGACTACATGACCTGGAATGCTAGCGAATTTAAATCATAAAAAATTGATTATTTTGGCGTATGTGTTGGGATCAATGTTGAGTTTCATATATCCCGTGTGTATATATAAAAGGTCTCATAGACATTGTCATCAAATGAATATAGATGGTAGCTAGGGAACTGTTATATATACCAATTTACCCACATTTGCCTATGGGTATGCAATATTACAGGCGACATTACTTATTTGTTTTTAGACCCACTACTAGCCAACCAATATCATGTGTACTGGTTGGTAACTAGACATTGTCTGATGTTTAACATTTATGCATGTTTGGTTTTGTAGTATATGTGCCACTTGCAACCCCATAACACACCAAAATGGGTCCTCAAAGAAGATTTAGTATATGTTGGATATGAATCCGTAACTTTTACCCGCTAATTAATTAAAATCCTTGACGGGTGATATCTTTACCGCTAGATTTGTGGGTTGCCACTTTGATGAGACAGTCTTCTCGTCGTTAGAGGGAGATATGGAAAAGTATTTTCCATGGGAATCACAAGAAGTGTGTTGGTCCCTAAGTAGTTTTCAAGAGTGTATAGATATCACACAATCTGTACAAGGGGGGAGGGATGGATACAAACACAAACTTTTTACTTTTTCTATGCGTTTTTTAGAAATAAATTTTTTTACATATTGTTGCGGAAATAAGAACAAGTAATAATATCTATTCTAAACGGTCTAAGAAACACGATGTAAATGCACAAGATAAGGAGAGAACATAAAGTTGAGGTTCACGAAGAGAATGGATGCATGAAGATAAAGAATAGTTTCTCCTTCTATTTATATCTAATGCATTAAATGAATGTCAGAAGCTACCATCCACTTGTCAAGCATCTATTTGAGAGCTAGTCCTTTGTCCATGCGTTGAGTAGGATTTTGGCCGTATATGAATAGTTGACTTTTAGGTTTGGTAAGCATGTGGGGAGCAATAAAGCAAAATAATACATGTACTTCTTTGACAGGTCAGGGGATGGTCCTTTTGTGCATATAAAATAAGAAAAAAAAATTAATCATGTTAAGCAAGATTCATTTGATTCGTGATGTTGAGGCTTTGTGGAGGATTCTGAAAGCATCACTAAATCTTGTTAGATTTCACACTTTAAGTAGACTGACTTGTTATCACTAAATACCGCTTCAGATCATGAATTGTCAGTCTTTATCTTCAGATAATTCTTTGAGCTTGTTGATGGTTTCGTTTGTGTGAGTTTTGTCTTCAGGTTTTTTCAGGTTTAGGATCTGTTCAGAGTTACTTTAAGTGATCAGTGAGC